>JARHVA010005922.1:302500-410000 GCA_037957365.1 Torreya grandis
ACTGCATTTTTCCTTTCGTTATATTTATGGCTCGATTGTGTGAATGGTTGCTTGGATTACAAGTTGTACCATAATCTTGAATTTATCAAACCACCTTAAGGTCACTACCCTTTTGATAATCCTTATTCAACTATTCTTCTAGTTAGGGTGTTATTACATGGTATTTGGATATATTATTGCATGCCATGTTTTTCTTGTGCTATGTTTATGTCAAAATTGAATTATGCAAATATAGGTTTATTAACATTTTTGGTTATATCATTTTATCAAACTGTGCATTTATGTCAAAGCCTTATATATTTGTGTGTGTGTGTATGATTGATTAGGTTTATTCTCATTTAGTCTGAGATTGCACTTGAATAATATAAAGTAAGTCATGGACATGAATTTGGACTCTTGGTTATGTTTACTATGACTGCGTTATATTGCATGATAGATATGAACTGTCAAATTTTGGTGTTTTTTAGGCTAAATCTATAAATCCATTCTAGTCTTTGCCTTTTTATAATCATTGTTTCAAACCAGACTGTGATATTCTTATTTAATCAAGTTGTTATGTTACGTGTCAACTATGTTTTTATTTTATTCAAAGTATTGAACTATACAGGTGTATGCTTGTATAGTTTAATACTTTGAAGAAAACTATATATATATATAGTTTTCTTCAAAGTATTAAACTATACAAGTGTATGTTTATATAAATGTGTATATAATACATGCTTATATAAATATACACCTATATAGTTCAGTACAGTTACACACACACACACACACACACACACACACACACACACTTACTTTTATAGTTCAATACTTTGAAGAAAACAACAACACAGTGGACACACAACATAACAAATTGATTAAATAAGAATACCACAGTCTGGTTCGAAATAATGATTATAAAAATTCAAAGACCAGAATGTATTTATAGCTTTATCAAACAAAACATTAAAGTTTGACAGTTTGTATCTATCATATAATATAAAATAGTCATAGTAAAAATAACCAAGAGTCCTAATTTAAGGCCACAACCTACTTTATATTATTCAAACATAGGATCAAACCAAATACGAATAACCCTAATCAATCATACATGCACGCACGCACACACGCACACACACACACACACACACACACACACACACACACACACACACACACACACACACACACACACACACACACACACACACACACACACACACACACAAGGCTTTGACATAAATACACAGTTTGATAAAATGATATAACCAAAAATGTTAATAACCCTATGTACGCATAGCACAATTTTGATATAAACATAGCACAATAAAAACATTGTATGCAACAATATAACCAAATACCATTCGATAACTCCCCAATTAGTAAAATAGTTGAATAAGGATTATCAGAAAGGTAGTGACCTTAAGGTGGTCCGATAAATTCAAGATTATGACACGACTTGTAATCCAAGCAACCATTCATACAACTGAGCTACAAATATAACAAAAGGAAAAACATAGTCCTATATGCAACCTTATTAAAGAGTGTAATTACCCTTTATAAACTACATAATTGCAAAAAAGGGAAAGATAGTTATATTTTTATAAAAACACAGTTACCATATAACATGAATTTGTTATAATAACAAACTCATTTACCTTTATATCACACAATCATTTATACATATGAAACCTAGTCACCTTTGTTTAATAAAATGTAGTCAACACAAAATGTTCTTCAAACTTATATATGCAGATGCCACCCATTGAAAATTTAACTATCTTAATCCATAAGATTTGGTGCCTATTTGGATTCAGCCAAAAACCCACATAATTCCATGGCCAGGCATATGACAAGTAACCAACAAAAAACATGCATGTAGAGATGAGTCATAAATAAAAATCAAATATTTGAACCAATCCTTCATGTGTGTGTGTGTGTGTGTGTGTGTGTGTGTGTGTGTGTGTGTGTGTGTGTGTGTGTGTGTGTGTGTGTGTAAGTAACCAACAAAAAACATGCATGTAGAGATGAGTCATAAATAAAAATCAAATATTTGAACCAATCCTTCATATGTGTGTGTGTGTGTGTGTGTGTGTGTGTGTGTGTGTGTGTGTGTGTGTGTGTGTGTGTGTGTGTGTGTGTGTGTGTATGTATATATGTATGTATATATATGTACACACACACACACACACACACACACACACACACACACACACACACACATATATGTATATATGTATATATATCTATATATGTATTATATATATATATATATATATATGTATATGTATATACATATATGTATATATGTATATACATATATGTATATATGTATATACATATATACATATATGTATATATGTATATACATATATATATATATATATATATATATATATATATATATATCTATATATGTATATACATATATACATTAGATATATATATATATATATATGTGTGTATATGTATATGTATATGTATATGTATATGTATATGTATATGTATATGTATATGTATATGTATATGTATATGTATATATATATATATATATGTGTGTGTGTGTGTGTGTGTGTGTGTGTGTATATGTATATATATCTATATGTGTGTGTGTGTGTATGTATGTATATATCCATTGCAGGTTTATATGCAATGCTATATCGATATATCATTATTTTGGGTCTACGTATGCACCCAAAAGTCTTAAGACTTTCAGCTGCGTAAGCAACCTCTAAATATTAATTTCCATTTAACACAGTTAACCAAAAATGAAACCAAAAAACTAAAATACTTACTTGAAAATGCAAAAAAATCTAATAAGACAAAGGATAAAAACCTCTATCTTCTTCCATGCACTGTTGTGTGTGTTTAAAAAATTATCATAGCCGCCATTAAAACTAGTCGAGCATTTCCATTAGTTTCTCTCCCAACTTTCCATTTTCTTAACTCTTTTACCTGCCATCCAAACTCCCCATCCTTTCCATCCACTCTCCCCATACCTCATTCAATTCTACATTCAATTTGGGAGGAGAAAGAAACACCTTCATATCCCAAGGCAATCCCCCACCAACCTCACCATTAGTGGCAAGTTTGGAAGGCTTAACGATTAAACAACCCGCCAACCAATAGAAAAATATTTAAAGCTTAACCCCTAAGTTTAAACATAAACCTCAAGGATTAATGTTATATCCCCCACCGATTATGCCACTTGACTCATTAAATGGGGTTAGTGCATCTCCTAATACATTGTCAACCTAAGTCAATGTCATAACATATTAAAATCAATGAATTAAACCAAACTTAATACCAAAGTCAAATCATCAAAATATAAGCCACCACCTTAGTCTAAGGTTTAGCTAGGTCAAATGGGGTAGAACATTGTAGTAGGGTGACAAGGGTTCCCAAGGGGGGGTTGTGTTAGGTCCAGGTAGGTCTAGGTAGGTTTAGGTACATAAGTACATAGGTTACTAGGATCAATGGAGGGATGAAGAAAAGATTCAAAGACCTGCATGAGAGAGAAAATAGAATGGAGTTGTGCACATGGCATGAAGACTATGGTAAAAAAAATACATAATAGGAAATAATGGTAGATAATGATAAATAACAATATTGAACAAAGTACAACATCAACAAGTACAAAGACCACAACTAATAAACATAATGACCAATCAACGTGTTTGAAGGATAATGAAATCTATAAATATACCTATCAAACATGTTGATGTACTCATAATTCACTTGGTTTTGAGAGTACAACCTCCAACATCTGCCTCGCTCATAGATAAAAACTATAACCACCGAAAAATACATCAATCACATTATGCCAATAATCATTAATTAATATAATTTTTTAATATCATCACATTAGTAACAAGTCTATAAAATAATTAATCATAGAATTAAGTATGCATCCCAACACTATTGTAATCAGTACCATAGATAATCCATCTAAAATAACAACTAATAACTAGTTTAACAACATAATGTTAATGTCATAACAACATAATATATAATGAAAATGTAGGATCATAACAATTCCATCACAAACTGAATCTATATTTTCTTTTGATATAAACCCAAAGTTGGGTGATATGCAAATTGTTGTTGATGAATTGGAATTTGATGTCCACTCTTATGTTTCCACATTTTAAACCCTAAAAATTAAATAAGATTTATATGAAAACTATGATATACATATTGATCTTCCTATGCATCATTCAATAACATATAAAAAGACATAAGACATTTTTAAATTCATAAACATAAATTCATTATAGATAACATAATATTTTTTTAACAAATGATGCTAAAAAATAAGCAACAAGAAATTGTTAAATACATTGCAGTTAAAATAATTATAACATTGAAAATTCATTGTACCTTTTCTTAACAGGTGGTCTTGGTATAGATAAAAGCTTCACCTCTAAAATTATCTTTGAAACATTGGTTCATATCTATAAAAATATAGATCAATAAAAATCCCCTTAAACCAAAGGGTTTGATTATATGTTCCAAAGAAAGGTTACGTACAATGCAAGTGGTGTAACATTTCATTCAAAAAAAAATCCGTTTGATAGATTTCAAAATATTTCATTGAGTGTTGAATGCCTTGACACATTGTAAATATACTATTAACAATTTCACCTTGTCCTTATAGAAGAATTTCCCTTGTCAGTGGAAAACTATTGTATTTTACTGACAAATAAAACACAAACTTCATATTTTGTAAACATTGACATGATATTTTGTGGTGAATTTTATCAAACATGATCTATTAATGATGGTCTTGTCTTTGAAAGTCCTAAAATTGCAAAACAACTAGTTTCATATAATTTTTGGAAAAAGTATATGAAATTTTACCAATTGATTGAAACTATGTGACAAAAGAACCATACATTTATATCAATTCTTAATAGAATTAGGATAGGTCTCAAATAGAGGTTGATATTGCTTACTAAGCAACAACAAATGTTCTTGGCCATCACCAAAATTTTCTTACATTTTAAAATATTTTCTATAAAAATTATGATGTTGACAATCACAACTCCAAAATGTTTTTACTTGCTTTTGAAAAATAGATTGGCATCATTATAATTGATGAAACAAGTGGCTATGTGCATATAATTAAACTTCTATTAAAAACAGTATTGAAAGAAGATATGTTGGTTGAGATCTTTGCTGATAACTTGATATATAGGATGGTCTGGTGAATGGCTTTGATGATATTTTCAAAGCCTACACATCAACATATAAACTTTACATCTTATAGGTAAGTTTTAATCACATAAACATTAGCCACCATTAGATTAAAAAATATGCTTATGCACACAAGTCACATTCAACTAGATTGGGTGCCCATTATTTATGTGGATAGACCTTTGTGAAAATAATCATACAAAATTACTTTGATAATTTGAAAATAGTTAACTATAAATATTTCTTGTGCACGTATAATTCACAAAAGCTTGGGACTTATAATGGATGGATCTTTACTAGTCCTATTGGAGTGACCATCTATGGATTAGTTTATATTGCTTTTTATCATGTCAATTATAACATCCCCACTATAATTTACTTAGAATAACATAATAATTTTTTTAATTTAAATCTATATATTCTTTCATTAAATTTCTTCACGAGAATATAATTAGTGACCCAATTATACCACACTAAGTGGACTAATAGTAGACATAAAACATGCTAATTATAGAAATAATCAAAATGCATACAGTTAGTTCATCAAATGTATGAATGGATCTCAATTATATTATTTATCTCCTAAATAGTAAGCATAACAAGTATAGTTTATACCAACCAGGTATAATAAATAATTAGACTACATGTTTCTAATTTCCATAAGTAAATTCAAATATAGTACATTCTATGACAAACAACCTATCATAGTCTATTATATTTTTGTATACTTTACTCAATTATAAACAACCAATCATAATAATTTCAAAGATCAAATATCTCATAAACAAGAACAAAATCTTTCATTTATACAATGTGTTGTACTTACAAGAGACTGTATGCATATATCCATAGTGTCTTATCCCTCGAGAATCTATGATTTAATTTTAATAGTCAATAAAACTATAAATATAGGCACACATCCCAATGTACTAATATATGTATATGGAGACCTAAGTCTTCATATAGATATATTTCATATATTTATGCAACTTATCATATACATGCAAAATAGGTAAAACATAATATATATGTTTTAATACACAATTACTATTCTATCACACTAATAATACCTTCTATTTTGCTTATAGAATTTCCCATGTTTCAAACAAACCTTTTAACTATACATGAAATAGCAATTAATATCTAGCATAGGGTCCCAAATTTTTTGAAACCCTTGTTTTATTCACTTATTTCAATTTAAAAGTCATAATCCAATTATAACAAAATCCATACAAAGTCTACTACCCTCCTTCCCAACTCAAATATTTAAACTGTAATATACATTATTCTAAAGTATTGGAAACATAGTACTATGACAATAGACTATATCTATCCATATTCTTCTCTTCTTAAATCAAATCAGCATCTAGTTATAACATATAAATACTCACATAATTTCTTTATGTATTTAGACCTTACAATAGTCTATGTATTAGTTTAAATATATTATCATATATATTATACAAGTTTTAATCTATCTACTTACTACATGTAAAACTCATGTGCTTTAAAATACATTACCAATTTCTAGAAAGTGTTCGAACCAAATACTCAACCCAATAAATAACTACAAGTCATATTATTTGAATAATAAGTATGTAAGATCCTGATATGTTTCAATTTCATGTTAACATTCATTTCCTATATATGTTTTATGATTCCATAATACACTACAGGTCTCATAATAAAACTTACACCTAATACCCTTTTCATATAAATGATATACAAGCCATATGCCTTGTATATATGTGTATGATAAAATCTAATTAATCTATTTTCAAATTCAAAACTAAATTTTGCTATATGAATATGCAAATAACTTATAACAGTCACCTTTCATTGCATAAAATTCCTATAAAATATAAAATTCATAATTGAGATAGGTTTATAAATATATACACACAATCCCTTGTATTTATTTTATAAAGGATCATGTTTTGAAACCAATTGAACTCAGACCTCTATCTATCCAATGTTGAGTTGTGGAGCTAAAAGCTTCACTAAATGTGCAAATGTGAAGGTTTTTAGGTGACACAGTAACTGACATCGGTCAGAGCCAACTAACATCGATTAGGGGTCGACCAACACCGGTTATCTTTAGCTACACAGTAACCGGCATCTGTTAGGGGTCGACTGACATCGATTATCTTCAGCTACACAGTAATTGACATTAGTTAGGTCGGCTGGCATTGGTCATCTGTGTGTTTCTAGAACTGTTCTAATTTTAGACGAACAGTCAGTTTGCATGTAAAGACTAATTTTAGTCTTGAGTCCACTTTTCTAATTATTGTTTGCTTTGGGATCTATTTAAGAGACCCATGGGGCTGTATTGTAATCAAGGGAATAACAACTCGGTTATTGAGTTGATTATAATTTATTGAGAGAGAGAGAGAGAGAACTCTTGAGAGCGAATTATTGTACATCCAAGAGGTATGAGGAGAAAGAGATTTCTTCATTGTATTTCTTTCTGGAAGAGTTTAATAGAGATTGGTTATTTCTTGTATCTCCTCTTATTTATTATTTCATATTTCTAGTTACTTATTACTTTTGGTTTAATTTTATGTTTAGTTGCTTATACAAAAGTAATCAATTGTAATCCAAGTTCTTAACAAGTGGTATCAGAGCAGTTTAGTGTTTGTTGATTACAGAATTCACTCACAGGGGTTTTTGATTGAGTGGGAGCAAAGCAATGGCAGAAAAAAGTAAACTAAGAATGGAGAAATTCAATGGCAATGATTATCAATTATTGAGGATACAGATAGAAGATTATCTGTATCAGAAAGATTTATATTTACCGTTGGGTGGGATTTCAAGTAAGCCTACCGATATGCAAGATGAAGAATGGAATGTTCTTAATAGAAAGGCTCTTGGATCTATAAGGTTCAGCCTGGCATCTTTTGTGATTTTCAACTTATCACAGGCAAAGACAACGGTAGAGTTAATGAATACTTTGGCAAATTTATATGAAAAACCCTCAGCTTCAAATAAAGTATATCTTATGAAGCAATTATTTAATTTGTAAATGCAAGAAGATGGATCTGTATATAGTCATCTTAATGATTTTCATGAAATTATAAATCAGATAAATTTAGTCAAAATAGTTTTTTATAATAAAATTAAGGCTCTCTTAATCTTATGCTCTTTACCTGAAAGCTGGCACAGCTTGGTAGTAGCAGTTAGTAATATTGCATCTGCTTCAAATATCTTGAAAGTTGATGATGTTGTTAGTGTAATCTTGAATGAAAAAAATCATAGAAAAAGCACAGGAGAAACATCAGGAAATGCTTTAAGTATTGAAAGTAGGAGAAGGCAAAGAGAGAAGGGCAAGCAAAGAAAATCAAGGTCAAAGATGGGAAGGAGATTCAAATTCAAAAATAAAAAAATAACCTGCTGGAATTGTAGAAAGAAAGGGCTTGTAAAGAAATATTGTTGGTTGAAGGATAACAAAGAAAATCAGCATGAAGGTAATAAAGAAGCAAATATTGTAGGTATTGTTGCACATGATGCTCTTATATTTTCTTTGGATAGTCAAGTAGAATCATGGGTTTTAGATTCTGGTGCTTCTTTCCATGCAACCCCAAATAGATAATTTTTCAATGATTATGTCCATGGAAATTTTGGAAAAGTTTATTTAGGGGATGATGAGTCTTGTCAAATTGTTGGCAAAAAAAAATTGCAGCTGAAATTGTAGAATGGCAACACATGGGTGTTGAAAGATGTCATGCATGTACCCATCCTGAAGAGGAATCTGATTTCTGCAAAAAATTTAGGTGATGAGGGTTACACAGTAACTCTCATAGCTAAATTTTAGAAAGTTTTCAAATGTGCACTTGTATTAGCCAGAGGTAAGAGAGTAGGTACACTTTATCTATCTACTTGTATTACTGATTATTTTTCTTCTATTTTATCTACTTCAGATGTAGATGCAAAGTTGTGGCACTGTAAGCTTGGTCACATGAGTGAGAAGGGAATGAATGTTCTTAATTCAAAAGGTAAGCTTTCAGATTTGAAAAGCATAGATCTAAATTTTTGTGAGCATTGTATTTTTGAGAAATAGAAAAAAGTGAGGTTTCTCAAAATTAGGTCAACAAAAAAAAGCACAAGTTTGAGCTTGTTCACATAGACGTGTGGGGACCAGCTCAGGTAGCTTCTATTAAAAGATCACAGTATTATGTTTTTTTCATTGATGATGCTACAAGAAAGGTATGGGTTTATTGCGTAAAGAGAAAATTTGATGTTTTTGACACATTTAAGAAATGGAAAGTTTTGGTTGAGAATGAAACAGGTTTGAGATTGAAGTGCCTTAGATTTGATAATGGTGGTGAGTACTGCAGCAATAAATTCAATAGTTACTATTTTATGAGTGGAATACGTAGGAAAAAGATAATTCCAAGGACACCTTAGCAAAATAGAATTGCTAAAAGGATGAATAGAACAATAATGGAGTGTGCACAGAGTATGAAGTTGCATGCTGATTTGCCCTTAAAGTTTTGGGCAGAAGTTGTAGATATTGTGGTTTACCTAATTAACAGAGGACCTTCTACTGCACTGGATGGTGAAATTCTAGAAGAGGTGTGGATAGGTAAAAAGGTAGATCTTTTATTTTTCAAAGTTTTTGGTTTTGAAGCTTTTGTGCACATTGATAAAGAAAATAGAAAGAAGTTGGTGCTAAATCTATGCGGTGCACTTTCATTGGTTATGATTTTAAAGATTTTAGATTCCAGTTATGGAATTTAGAAACTAACAAAATTATTAAAAGTTTTGATGTAGTTTTCAATGAGAAGGTGATGTACAGTGATCAGCTCAAGAGGCTAAATAATTTTAAGCAGGGCAATCTTGATTTGGATGAGATTATGATCTAAAATGAGCTCGTGGATAAAAATCATCACTCACAAAAAAACACAGATACTGACATCAATCAGGTATAGACCGATGTCGATCAGGTAGGAACCAACATTAGTCACACACAGACTAACGTCAATCAGGTAGAATCGACATCAGTCAGGTACAGACTGACATCGATCAGAGATGACTGAGATCGGTCACTATTAAAAAATTTGGGCAGACAGCAAGCTGTAAATGAGTCTCAAACACCCATGAAGAGGTCTGTAAGGATAAGTAAACCTCCAATTCATTATTCCCCTTCTTTATACTACATGTTGTTTACTAATGGTGGAGAACCAAAAAGTTTTCATGAGGCAATATAGATAGAATTCAGGAAACAGTGGGAGCATGGCATGAATGAAAAATTTGATTCTTTGAAAGAGAACCATACGTAGAATTTGGTTGAGTTGTCAGCTAGAAAGAAAGCACTGAAAAACAAATGGGTATACAGATAAAGGAAAGAGAGAATAGACAAATGAGACATAAGGCCAGGTTGGTAGTAAAGAGATTTGCACAGAAACCAGGTATTGATTTTGGTAAAAAAAATTCTCCTATAGTAAAGATAACTTCTATTTGGACTATATTGTCTTTAGTTATTATTAAAGATTTGCATCTTGAGCAGCTTGATGTTAAGATGGCATTTCTTCATAGAGATTTGGATGAAGAGATATATATGGATTAGCTGGAAGGTTTTGAAGTCAAAGGTAAGGAGAAACTTGTGTGCAGGTTGAAGAAAAGCTTATATGGTCTTAAGCAAGCTCCAAGACAATGGTATTTGAGGTTTGACAGAGCATGGCTTTAGTAAATGTCAATCTGACCATTGTGTTTATTTTATCAGATTGGATAATGGTAGTTATATTATCATGTTACTGTATGTAGATGATATGCTTGTTGCAGGTTCACACATGCAAAAAATTACTGAGCTAAAGGTAAAATTAGCTCACACATCTGCCATGAAATATTTAGGAGCAGCAAAGAAAATCCTTGGCATGGGTATTAAGAGAGACAAGAAAAATCACAGTTTAATTTTGTCTCAAGAGGATTATGTGAATAAGGTGTTGGAGAGGTTCAATATGAAAGATGCAAAACCGGTAAGCACACCTATGGCTAGACTCTTCAAGTTGAGCAAAAAATAGTGTCCTAAATCACATGATGAGGTTGAGTACATTAGTAGAGTTCCATATGCTTCAATAGTTGGGAGCTTGATATATGCAATGGTATGTATTAGACCTGATATTGCCTAAGCAGTGGGAGTTGTCAGCAAGTTTATACCCAATCTAAGAAAAAACACTGGAAAGTAGTTCAGTGGATTCTTAGATATCTAAGAGGGACTAGCAGTAGGCATTTATGCTATGGAGGGTCAAACACTTCTCTACATGGGTATGTAGATTTAGATATGGTAGGTGACTTGGATGACAGAAGAAGCACCACAGGATATGTGTTCACTATTGGTGGAACGACGGTTAGCTAGATTTCAAAGTTGCAGAAGGTTGTTGCCTTGTCTACTACAGAGGCAGAATACATTACAGTCACAAAGGCTAGCAATGACATGATTTTCATGACTCGGTTCATGGAAGAGTTGGGAAAGGAGCAAGAGAGTTACAGACATATACAGCTTAGGTACCACTTTATTAGACAGGTATTGGAGGATGGACAGTTGAAGCTGAAAAAGATCCATATGGATAAGAACCCTACATATATGTTAACAAAGTTGGTAACAAAAGAGAAGTTGAATCTTCATTCAACTTTTGTTAGTCTTCAAAATTAAACTTGAAGATGGAGAAACAAGCCAGAGATGATTAGAGGATGTTGTTGTATAGGTACAGGTGCAGCTATTTATCTCCAAGTGGAAGATTGTTGAGTTGTGGAGCTAAAAGCTTCACTGAATGTGAAAATGTAGAGGCTGCTGGGTGACATAGTAATCGACATCGGTCAAAGCCAACTGACATCAGTTAGGGGTCGACCGACATCGGTTATCTTCAGCTACATAGTAATCAAAATTAGTTAAGGGTCGATCGACATCGGTTATCTTTAGCTACACAGTAACTGGCATCGGTTAGGTCGGCTGGCATCGATCATCTTCAAACTGACATTGGTCATCTATGTGTTTCCAAAACTATTCTAATTTTAGATGAACAGTCAGTTTGCATGTAAAGACTAATTTTAGTCTTGAGTCCGTTTTTCTAATTATTGTTTGCTTTGGGATCTATTTAAGAGACCCATGGCACTGTATTGTAATCAAGGGAATAACAACTCGATTATTGAGTTGATTGTAATTGATTGAGAGAGAGAGAAAGAGAGAAAACTCTTGAGGGAGAATTACTGTACATCCAAGAGGTGTGAGGAGAAAGAGATTTCTTCATTGTATTTCCTTCTGGAAGAGTTTAATAGAGATTGGTTGTTTCTTGTATCTCCTCTTATTTTCTATTTCATATTTCTAGTTACTTATTACTTCTGGTTTAATTCCGCATTTAATTGCTTATACAAAAGTAATCAATTGTACTCCAAGTTCCTAACATCCACTTGGTTTGAAAGATAGTTACACATAGTCCCCAAATATATATCTGCTAACCCTAGATGAATCTCAAAGCAACTGATACACATAATTTTATATCGACCCTATTTATTTATCAATTTAACACAGACTTTGAATTTGTCAAAACACACACAAGACCTATGTATTATATCAAAATACCCAAAATTTCAACATACATCCAATTGAGCATATATATATAATACATTTTTTGAAACAAAACATAGTCATGTTTACAGGTATATTAAATGTTTAAACAAATTTCCAAAACATTCCTATAAACATGATTGTTTTTTTTCAAATATATATATATATATATATATATATATATATATATATATATATATATCAATTCTTTGGTTCCTCAGATTACTCAGACTTCACATTTTTACTAGTCATGTGTGTGTGTGTGTGTGTGTGTGTGAATGGTCAAGACAAAATATCAGGCATAGCCAATGTTAAAACCATTGGCTAAAACCCATTGAACTTTAAATTGGGCATATTTCCATTGTGGTAAGAAAATATCTTTTAACCCTACGGTTTTACTCACATATAGTTTTGGTTTGTTTTTATAGGGATTAGAGGATATTGACTTAGTTCTTTGTATGGTCGAGCCATCCACAAGGCTAAGCCTATATCTTGAATAAAATATAAATCATTTTTTAAACCCTAATAAACAAACATATTTATATATTTTTAGAATTTTTATAGATTCCACATAAAATTAAATAACATAACCAACCTTGTAATGTCGTCTAGATGAATTTCTTGGACCAAAATAGTTCACTTTTCTTCACTTTACTCCCACTTCTCTTCCCTGTGTCATTTCCTCCATGCCCTTCACCATCTCTCCTCTTATTCTTTCTCCATCGACATTTTTACTTTTTCATGTAATGCATGCAACCGCTTGCATAAAGCTCATAGTTTTCATTTATGCAAAAAAAATCCATTATCCACTAAGCTTTCTACTTTACTAGGTTAACCCTAGTTTGTTTCAAATAAGAAACCCAAACATTCTTGAGCTTTCCCCAAAATTCCTTAATCATTATTTTTTCCTATTATTTCATGTATAGTATATTGACGTCACATGGTCAAAAATCAAATTCATAAAAGTCCACCATTCACTTAATTACCAATGATAACTTATACTTCGAACATCACCATTGACTATGCATCTAAATAATGACTAGGTTTAGCTCATTGGATAGTTTAGGGTAGTGATACAATTTTGTTAATAACTTAGTATAGATAAACAATCATCATGACTTAATAACAATATAACTAATATAAAGCCATTTATATTATTTTATCAAAAATGGTAAATCACATACTACTATACCAAAACATAATGGTTATTATAAAAACATAATTGTTGTTATTACAACATTATATATAGATTATCTAATGTCTTTTGTTTTATATCAAGGCATTAATCATATAATGATATTTCCCAAATATCATAATGATAACTAGCTAACGTTTTAAAACATTATAAAAGACATTTTGATTAATATATAGATAGTAGTAAATAGATATTATTCACGCAGATTTGTTTTTTCAAAAAGCATTAACAATTATGAGTACAATAACATGACATAAACACAAAGTAACATTATACAATCAAACTACGTATAACATCCACAACGCAATCATATAAGATTAATTTCACATAAGAATTAAACTGACTAAATCACAATTAACACACATAATAAATTATCTAAATGTAGATAACATCAAAGATGTACTAAAATTAACAAATCAAATAATGCATATTATGAGTGCCATCTAATATGGTGTGTGCATGGTTTCTATTTATTACTCTGTCATCTCCCAACACCTCCATATACACCATCCTCTCCAATGATGTTCTCCCTCCATCATGCTCTAAGAGATGAATCTCTCCTGCATCTAACTCATAACAAGAAGGTAATTAGTCCATAACATCATGATATATTTCATAAAATACTATTGTAACAACGAATCAACATGATAATATACAATAAAACCAAATCATATCAATGAAATTATGTAATCAAAGCAACATAAAAATGTCTCATAGTAGCATATGACTTACAACTTAGTTAAATAGTAATCAAATCAAATTACCAATCATAATAATCCACAGATAATCAGGTAATTTAACCTAGTGAGAAATAAAGATGTGACATCCTTCCCCCTTAAAGTTGGTTATCATCCCGATGACACTTATTCAAATACTAGTTCTAAATTTAAAAAACATTATTTAATAGAAAAATTAAGATAGTATGAAACAACAAATCAAGAAAATAAATATGTAAATCACCTGTAGAACTCATCATAATCCTCTCAAGTAGCACTATCCTCAGAGTATTGGTCCCATAAGACCTTGTATTATGACACCTCTCTATTATGTAAATGAAGTTTGTGAATTTCAATTACTTTGATTGGTTCTACCATGACCACACTAGGATCTATAACCTATAAAGCATTCCAATCGAACACATGTGAAACATCAACTATATACTTCATAAGAAAAGATCCATGGAAGGCATTATGCAATAGAATTAGGGCCGGTGATAAAACAAGCCTATATTCTATAGGATTGACCACTTTCAAAAACCTCAAAGGCCCCCACATATCTCGGTAAAAATTTCAATGACTTCTCAAATTTAATCAATCTCTTCTACGATTTAACTCGTAAGAATAATTTATCACCTACTAGAAACTACTTAGTTGTTTTTTTTAGATTAGTATAACTCTTATACCTATCATTGGCCTCAACCAATCTCTATCTGATTGATCTAAAATTATCTTCCATTTATGAAAGCATCTCAAGTCCAACAACTACCTTGTCTTCTAACCTGTCCCAACTGATTAGTGTCCACCTTCTTCCATACAATGCTTCAAATGGTGTGATCCTCAAAGCTGATTGATACGATATATTGTAATCAAAATCAACCAATTGAAGATAATCTTCCCATTTCTATTGTTGATCCATGCAATACATATGAAGGAGATCCTCTAACACTTGATTAACTTGCTCAGTTTACCCATCACTCTATGGGTGATGTGTAGTGCTAAAATTTAGTTGCATATCCAAAGTTGAATTCAGAGTTAACCAAAACCTAAAAGTCATCTTTAGATCATGATTTAAAATGATTTTCTCTAAAAATCCATATAAACTATAGACTTCCTTTACAAACCTCTTCACAAGAGTAGGTGCATTATCTATCAAATTGTCTGGTATGAAATGAGCTACCTTGGTTAGTTTATCAACTATAACCAAGATCATATCATATTAATTCTATGATAATGGTAACCCTTAGACAAATTCCATATTTATCACCTACCACTTTTATTTTGGTATGTCATGTGGATATAATAATCTAGTTGGATGCACATGTTCAACTTTCACATGCTAACATTCTATACAATGTGACACAAAGTCTACTACATCTTTCTTGACTCCCTTCCATAAATAGACTAATATAAATTCTACCATGAGCTTGGTTACTCATGGATGTCTAGAATACAGGGCATTGTGAAGTTCCTTTAGCATTGTTCCTCATATTCTCCCAATTTGGTACATACATCCTACCATTATATTTCAGAAGACCATCATTCTCTAGTTTATATCTTTTATACCTAGATTCTAAGCATTATCAGATCATGCTTTCTTAATTTGATCATAGAATTCATTTCTTGAAAATAATTAGATCACTTGATCCCTAAAATTACTCCTGATAGTATCCATGGCCACTATATACCTCCTACAACATAAGTCATCAACTACTCTATTTTCCTTGTCTTTGATGTAATTGATATTGAAATCATAATTAGATAAGAATTCTAACTGGTGCCTCTGACAAGCATTCAGATTCATTTGGGGGAAGATGTAATTGAGTCCCAAGTTATCAATCTTGAGCTCAAATGATTTTTTTAACAAATAATGCCTCCAAAATTACAAAGCATACACAATTCCTACAAGTTCTAGGTCATGAGTGGCACAGTTCACCTCATAAGGCTTTAACTTTCTTGATTCATAGGCTACCACTACACCATCTTGTATAAGGACTTCTCCTAGTCCATCCCCCAATGCATTTGTGATCACTAAAAATTGACCATTGGGGTTAGAAAATCTTAGAACTAGTGTTGAAGTAAGCCTTCTTTTCAATTCTTGAAAAGCTACTTCATACTTATTTGACCAAATAAAACTTTGGTTCTTATGCTGCAAAGAGGTAATCAGATTATTTATCTTTAAAAAATTTAGAAGGAACTTCATGTAATGGCCTGCTAATCCCATGAAACTTCTTACCTCATAGACATTCTTTAGTGATGGCCACTCTATAATGGCTCTTATTCTTGTCATATTTACTGAAACACCATTTGTAGAGATAATATGTTATATATATTGCACTCTCTTTTGGAAAAATGCACACTTGGATAACTTGCCATACAACTTGTGCTTCTATAACCATTGTAAAACTAGTTCTAGATGTTTAAGATGATACTCTTCATTCTTAGAGTTTATAAGAATGTCATCAAAAATACCAAAACAAAATGATTAGATAATCTTTGAACACACTATTCATGAGATTTATAAATACTATCAAAGCATTTGTCAAACCAAATGGTAACATTGTGAACTCATAGTTCCCATAACGAGTTTTAAATGTTATCTTTGGAATATCCTCATCTTTAATCCTCAATTGATGATATCCTACTTTTAAGATAAATCTTAGAAAAGATCATTGACACTCGTATTTGATTAAAAAGATCATTTATACAAGGTAACAGATATTGGTTTTTGATATTTGTGTTATTCAACATTCTATAACCAATACAAGGTCAAAGAGTATCATCCTTCTTGATGAAGACAATTGGTACACCTCATGGTCACACACTTGGACTGATCAACCTTTTTAAAAATAATTCTTATAGTTAAGCCTTCAATTCAACCAATTCAATGGTTGTCATCCTATATGGTGCTTTAGATTGTGGTTCCGATCTAGGTATGATATCAATAGAGAAATCAAACTCATGTTTAAGATGAAATTTTATTAATTCCTTCATAAACACATCATGAAAATTACAAAGAAATGGATAATCTTCATGGTATGGTTCCTTAAATTTTTTTTATTTCATTTATCTTGATAATAAATGCTTGACATCCTTTTCACTGATCCTTCTTAAGTTGCATTTCATAAATCTACTTAAGCCTCAACTCCCTTTTCTTGTCATGAAATAGTGTCTGATTTACAAAATTGTCTAGACACTTAACTTTTTTAAAATAGCAGTAAACCTTGGCTTTATGATTTCAATACAATTTACTTCTAGGATCACGTCATATGACCCTAACGGTGTTACATAAAGATCCACTACTATTATGAATTTGGGTAACCTAATCTCAGCTTCAACTAAACACTTGCAAATTTAGAATTTTGTATAATTTTCATATTATATTGACCATGCATTTGATATCACTCCAAATTTTATAGATAACTTATTTAAAATTCTAGGAGCTATAAAATTTTTTGTAGCCCCTATATCTATCAAAATAGAAACCAGATGCTCAAACAAAATACCTGACAGTTTTATGGGTGAATCTTAGAATTTAGCTTATTGATTATCAACTGTCTCATGAATACATTGCTAAAATGTTCTTTGCTATGAAGTAGGACCTTTGTTCTTTAACTTATCTTGGGTATACTCATGAGAAAAGTGGTCACTTCCACAAATGAATCAACCTCCAAGTGGTCCTTTTCTATTAGATTGTTGGTTTCTCTTGAAACTTCCTTTGAAACCATTATCTAGTTTTCGATTACCTAAACCATTATTGAATCTAGAATTCTGACTCTTAAACTAACTCTTGGAATCTTCACTCATTTTCTTCTAGTTTTTCTTTTTTAAAGTTGGCTTAGAACTTTTAGAAGTTTTCTTAAACCTATCTCTGACCTAAGCAAGAGATTTAAACTTATGTTCCTACTTGATTATTTTCTCAAAAATTTGGTCTATGGTAGACAGTCTATGAACGTCCATAACTCTACCAATATGGGGTTTTAATTCCATGATAAACTTTTTAATTTTTAACCTATCATCATCCAGATATTAAGGCACATGATTCAAAATTTTGGTAAACTATTCTTAGTACTCATTCACTGATAGGTCTCCTTTATATTCTAACAATATGTAAGCTTTTGGTCAAATTATAATTGTGCAAGCCACCATGATCTGAACAATGTCACAAATTGTTCCCATATAGTGGTAGTCGAGTTAAGATTCATTTCTAACTTTTTGTTGGCCCACCATGTAGTTTATTCACTAGCCAACTAGTAAGCTACTCAAATGGCTTTAGTGACCTTAGAGTGGTTTAGTATCTAAAAATACTTTCCCATCTCAGTCAACCATGCTTCAGCTCTATCTCCCATAATGGTCCCATCAAACTTAGGTGGATTCACCTTTTTATATCTCTAGCCAATTATGTGACTACACATGCTCTCATTCACTGAGGCACTTCCTCACGTCTTTGCTCTTGAGTTATTTCCTACTCAACAGGTTGCTCTTCAAGCACATCTTGATGTACTTACTCTTTATGTCTATGAATTTTCTATTTTAGGGCTATAATTTGATCCCTAGTCTCATTCATGGTTGCAAGAATCTGATCCAACTCTAATAATTGCTTAGTGGTAAATTGGTTAGGATCAAACATGGAGTTTTTGTTATTACCATCCAATAGATCCTCATTAGATACTCTAGCTCACACCATTCTACTTTTTGGCAAACATAAGGATACAAAAACATTAGTGGACTCATTAAGTCCTAGAATTTGATCTGCAACTCTAATACCACATGTAACATCCCCACTGAGATTTACTTAGAATAACATAATAATATTTTTAATTTAAATATATGTATTCTTTCATTATATTTCACCAAAAGAATATAATTAGTGACCCAATATCTATAAACATATAACATCTGCATGTTATTAATCACTAACATCATATGAAACAAAACATAATTGAATATAGAAAGTAATTATAAATTTTTAGCCACAATTGGTACAATAATACAACCATGATTATCAATATACAATGAATAAATAATTACATCTCATCAATAATAATAAATATAATATATGATATAAGATACAAGGCTCCATGAAGCATGAGTTCCTTGAACTCCATTATTTATTGTAATCTCAAGTGTAGTCTCCAAATAAGTATTGATGTGGGGAGGGAGAGCATCATTCAAATATTTTTCCATCCCAGCCATGAACCATCGATCTCTTACATAATTCTCTATTAGGGAATGGCCCTCCCTGCATGGATGGGTAGATAGTGATGGTACAAAAATTTAGATAGACAAGCTAGTACCTATGTACTGTAAAAAATTTTAAACATGGCATGTACCATAAAAAAATATGTTCTAACATGATATCACACAAACATGTAAATCATACATATGAAATGACAATGTTTAACTAAACATTACTTTGGCCAAAAAATTTAATAGTTATTGATCTCTAAGATTAGTAAAATTCATACACACCAGTTGATCGGATTACCTTCATCTGACACTACCAACACTAAGCTAGTGAAGTTTGTATCACTATTTAATTAGAATCAGCACTGCGAGATTTGGTTAATATATATAACCAATAGATTCATACAAAGTACTTCCTAATAGCAGGCATAAAACATGCTAATTATAAGAATAATCAAAATACATACATTTAGTCCACCAAATGTATGAATGAATCTCAAATATATTATTTATCCCATAAATAATAAGCATAACAAGTAAAGTTTATACCAACTGGCTAGAATATATAATTAGACTACATGTTTCTAATTTTTGTAAATAAATTCAAATAAATTACATTCTATGATAAACAACACATCATAGTCTATTATATTTTTATACACTTTACTCAATGACAAATAGTGAGTCATAATAATTTTAAAGATCAAATATCTCATAAACAAGAATAAAATCTTCATTTATACAACTTTTTGTACTTATAAGAGACTGTATGCATATATCCATAGTGTCCAATCCCTCAGGAATCTATGAATTAATTTTAACAATCAATAAAACTATAAATATAGGCACACATCCCAATGTACTAATATATGTTATATATATGGGGACCTAAGTCCTCATATAGATATATTTCATATAATTATTCACCTTATTAGATACATGTAAAATATGTACCACATAATATATATGTTTTAATACAAAATTATTATTTTGTCACACTAATAATATATTATATTTTGCTTATAGAATTTCTTGTGTTTCAAACAAACATTTTAACTATACATGAAATAGCAATCAAGATCTAGCATAGTGTCCCAACATTTCTGAAACCCCTATTTTATTCACTTATTTCAATTTAAAAGTTATAATCTAATTATATCAAAATCCATACAAAGTCTACTATCCTACTTCCTAACTTGGATCTTTAAACTGTAATATACATTATTTTTAAGTATTGAAAATAGAGTACTATAGCAATAGACTGTCTATATCCATATTCTACTCTTCTTAAATCAAATCAGCATCTAGTAATAACATACAAACACTCACACAGTTTCTTTATGTATTTGGACCTTACAACACTCTATGTATTAGTTTAAATATATTATCATATATATTATACAAGTTTGACTCTATCAACTTGTGACAATATTAAACTTATGTGCTTTAAGATACATTACCAGTTTATAAAAAGAGTTTGAACCAAATATTTAACCCAATAAATAACTACAAGTCTCATTATCTGAATAATACATATGGAAGATCCCAATATGTTTCAATTTGATGTTAACATTCATTTATTGTATACATTTTATGATTCCATAATACACTACGGGTCTCATAATTGAACTTACACCTAATACCCTTTTCACATAAATGATATACAAGCCATGCATTGTGTAAATATGTGTATGAGAAAATATAATTAATCTACTTCCCAATTTGACACTAAATTTCACTAAATGAATATGCAAATAGCTTATAATAGTTGCCTTTAATTGCACAAAATTCCTATAAAATATAAAACTCATAATTGAGATAGGCTTATAAAGATATACATGCAATCCCTTGTGTTTATTTTATAAAGGATCATGTTTTGAATCCAACTGAACTCATACCTCTATCTATCCACTTGGTTTGAAGGATAATTACACACAATCCCCAAATATATATTCCCTAACCCTAGACAAATCTCAAAATAACTAATACACAATATTTTATATCAATCTTGTTTATTCATCCATTCAACTCAGACTTCGAATTGGTCAAAATACACACAAGACCTATGTATTATATCAAAATACTTAGAATTTTGACATACATCCAATCGAGTGTATACACACACACACACACACACACACACACACACACACACACACACACACATATATATACACATATACATATCATAGTATATGTTAAAACCATCGGCTAAAACCCATCAAACTTTAACTTGGGAATATTACCATTATGGCAAGAAAATACCTTTTAACCCTATGGTTTTACTCACATACAGTTTTGGTTTGTTTTTATAGGGATTTAGAGGATAGTGGCTTAGTGTTGTGGATGGAAGAGCCATCTACAGGGCTAAGCCTGTATCCTGAATTAAATATAAATCATTTTATAAACCCTAATAGATAAACATATTTATATATTCTCATAATATTTCTAGATTCCACACAAAATTAAATAACATCACCAACCTTATAATGGTGTCCAATTGAACTGCTTGGATCAAAATAGTTCACTTTCCTTCACTCTACTCCTATTTCTCTTCCCCGTGTCGTGTCCTCCATGCCCTTTACCATCTCTCCTCTTATTCTTTATTCATCAACATTTTTCCTTTTTCATGTAATGTAAGAAACTGCTTGCATAAAGCTCATAGTTTCCATTTATACAAAAAAAACCATTAACCACTAAGCTTTCTATTTTACTAGGTTAACCCTAGTTTGTCTCAAACAAGAAACCCAAACATTTTAAAACTATCACCAAAATTATTTAAGAATTTTTTATTTATTTTATTTTCTGCATGGTCTATTGACATCACATTGAAAATCAGCTTCACAATGGTCCACCATTCACTTAATTACCGATGATAACTAATACTTCGAACATCACCATTGACTAGGCATCCAAATAGTCACTAGGTTTAGTTCATAAGATAGTTTAGGGTAGTAATACAATTTTGTTAGTAACTTAGTATAGATAAATAATCATCATTACTTAATAACAATATGACTAATATAAAGTCATTTATATTCTTTTATCAAAAAAAGGTAAATCACATACTATTACACCAAAACATAATGTTTATTATAACAACATAATCATTTTTATTACTAAGTTATATATAGATTATCTATTGTCTTTTGTTATATTTATATATTAAGGCATTATGATATTTCCCAAAGATATTTGTCATATAATGATATTTCCATATAATGATATTTCCCAAATATCATAATGATAACCGAGTAATGTTCTAAAACATTACGAAGACATTTAGATTAATCTATAGATAGTAGTAAATAGATACTATTCACATAGATTTATTTTCTCAAAAAATATTAACAATCATGAATACAATAACATGACATAAACACACTAACATTATACACTCAATCTACGTGTAACAACCATAATGCAATCATATAAGATTAATTCCACATAAGCATAAAACTGACTAAAACATGACTAACACACATAATCAATTATATAAATGTCGATAACATCAAAGACATACTAAAACTAATAAATCAAACAACGCATATTATGAGTGTCATCTAACGTAGTGTTTGTATGGCTTCTAGTTGTTCATCTATCATCCCCCAACACTTCTATTTACATCATCCTCTCTGATGATGCTCTCCCTCCATCATGCTCTGAGGGATGAATCTCTCCTATATCTAACTCATGATAAGAAGGTATTTAGTCCATAAATTCATGATATATATCATAAAATACTATTGTAATAACAAATCAACATGATCATAATGTAAAGAATATATAATATAACTAACTCATATCAATAAAATCATGTAATCAAATCAACATACAATTGTCTCATAATAGCATATGACTTATAACTTAATTAAATAGTAATCAAATCAAATTACCAACCATAATAATCCATGGAAAATCAAGTAATTTATCTTGGTGAGAAATTGAAATGTGACATCAATACTATTGAAAACTCATATTTGGTATGTTCTCTGATAATGAAAATTTTCAAAAACAAACAAAAATTATTTTTGAGATGTCTCATCTTGAATCAAAAGCATAATGGTAACTAAACACACTTTTCCTCCACAAATATTTTGTGTTTTACATTATGTTGAATTTGACTGCAAGCATATGCTTATAACTTATTTTGTTGCTTGAGATGTTTAATAAATCAAGATACTCAACATTAAATGTTCCACTTGGAATTTTTTTGGCATTATGATAAAGGATATTCCATTGACGCTTTTTGAAGGACTTGAAAGAGAAAAAATTGCGTTGAATATAAAAGGTAGTGTTGAATGACTTAATTTCATCGGCTAACCTGATATATTTCATACGCACATGATCTTGATACAAAGCATTACCAACAATCCATTTTTTTTATGGGTGAGGCTAATGCCTACATCTAAATCATTAGAACATAATTATACAACTTTAGATCATATAAGGTAGATTCCCTATAGTTGAATGTAGTATGGGATTGGGTGGCCAAGGACTGAAAGAGAAAGAAAAAGGCTACAAAATTGCTTGCCATTGTTATTAGAGTACAAGCTTTTTGACTTAGATTTTTGAAAAAAAATCAATTGGGATACATATCTAGAATGAAATCAATATAATAAGGATGGATAGAAATTTATGTACTTTAAAATAGATCTAGGAATGTTAAGATATGAGATTGAAATACCATTAGGGCCCTATTTACATTACTTGTCACACCAATGGTATTGAAATGGGTGTGAGCTATTGATTAATGGAACATTGAGTTTAAAATGGAGACATATCAAAAGGATATAAAGTGTCTCATCACAAAGAAATTCAAAATAAAGGATTCAATTCCCTACAAAATAATCCTTCCAGAAATATAGACTTTCCTAATAGAGGGAATTGCCATGACCCGAGTACTATGTTATTTGAAAAAACAAAAAATATGAAGATTGCCAAGTGGCTTAGGGTCGCAAGAGAAGAAGAGTTTCACTAAATTAAGAACACATGAATGAATGAAAACCACAATTGGATGAGTAGATGGGATATCAACCTAAATAAATAATCTATTTGTTAGAATATCTTATTACTCATGTTTGTTAGGTTCTAACTAGGTTATTTGACTTTTCCTAGTTTTGTCCTATGTGGGGATTTATCCCACATTGCCTAGTTTAGCTTGCATATTGGTTATCCTTGCCTATTTAAGCAAGGGATATATATTGTAATATACATTCTTTATGATCTTTTTGCATATCCTTTTCAGATTTCTTGTCTGAATAACAATTGTTTTGTTTTCAATTGGTTTAATCTCTTTTGTATGCTGAAACATATATGGTTGTAGTAATGAGCTCTTGGAGAGATCTTGACAAAAGAATTTTGATAACTCTTTCATGGTATTAGAGCCACCCTCTAATATTCATTACTCAAGTTTAGATTATAGATTTGTATTGCTTTAAAATCATTGGACAATAGCTTGTTTATTACGCTATATGAATTTGTAGTCTTCAAATATATACTTGTATTTTGAAGATTTACATTTTAGATCTACATTTTTTTGCAATCCATAGAGTCTCATGTGATGTTTTGTATCTTTCATGGCACTGATCCACTCGACATTCTCCTCAGATAGATTCTTTGGATATACAAGATCTGTATAAGCTGATTTTTTTTGTAGATTTGAAGTTTTTTCTTGGGCCTTTGTTTTGTTGTGGAAAAATCTTCATTTTAGAGAGAATACTACATTTTGGAGCAGATCAAAATTTATGGACATGTTCATTGAAGTTGTGAAAGGCATTTTAACCTTTTGGTTTTCTCAAATTGGTCCCTTGATGCTCCAAATCTGTTCAAGAAGCTTGTTGGTCACTAAATAGTTTATGGAAAATATACACATTTTGATGTAGATCTAACCATACAAATGCATCTAGAATAGTCGATTTAGTAGAGGTCGACATTCATCTAGAGAAAAATAGAGTTGTGGTGCTCCTAGTGTGGTGAATTTTTTTGGTCAATTTTGATTGTCTGTTGGCTAAAGGGTTTTTTTTTTTTTTTTGAGCTATTTTTTAAAGCCAATTTTTTTTTAAAAATCATATGTTTTTTTTATTTGAGGGGTTTTTAATATATCAAAAATAAAAAAAACTATCGAATTTTGTTTTTTGGAAGGGGTTTATTTTTTACTATATATTAAAAAATATTTTTTTAATTTAAGTTTTCAAAAAAATATACAGGTCTGAGCCTGTTGCTCGGCCCCTTCCCCTTCTCCTCACCCTAGTCACTTCCCTCAGATCCCCACATCCCACCACCTCTGCCTTTGGCCTTGTCTCGACTCCCCACATAGGCCCCTACCTCATCCACTACCCAACACCCTCTACCACCCATTGGGTAGCTCTTCAGCTAACCCCCACAACCCATAACTACTACCTACTTGTGCCCAGCCTGTAGCCCTCTCCTCCATGCCAAATAAGCCTACCCAGCACTGAGATCTGCTTCACCACATACACCCACCAAGCTGCCTGCATCTTCCCCTATATCTCTACCAATACCAAAACAAAAAAAATGTTGGCAACAGATTTGGCATTGTATGTATTTTGTCGACATTGGCATTGGTGTTGGACATGTGGGTTTATGGATTGACATCATTATTTGACTTGACCTTGGCATTGTCTGATTAATTCCAACTTAGGAAATGAAACATTGGAATTGATTTTATTTGACTTGGTTTATGGGTTTTTTGGGTGGTTGAAATTTTCTTAAGACATTGGTATGGAGGTGGTCACCTAGGGAGTTGAATTTTTCATAGAGCATTACACTGACCTTTCCATTTGACAAAGACCAGTGGGTGGGGCCTGATTTGATAGGTAATCAAGCCCCCATGGAAAAACTTGTTTTTTTTTGAAACATTGTTTTTTTCTCCATTTATATTTCCCACCGGTGTTTTTTTTGTTATTCATGATGATCACACTTTTGTTGGCCCTCTCCATTGCAAGTTTTTACATACACACTTGTGCATTTTTGTTCATATCTTGAGTGTTATTTGGCATTTGAAGGCGATTATTATTGCATTGGAAAGGTCGATCCAAGCTTTTTCACATAGTATATTTAGTTTTTGGCTAATCTAATATAAAGTATGACTATTTTTCATATTTTCAAAGGCCTTTTTGGTGTATGAACATCACCAAAATTTCCAGGCACTTTTCTTTGCACTTCAAGCACCTTTTAAGATGTCATTTTTTTTTAAAGTGCATATTTATTCACCAAGAATGCATATTTTTAATTTATTTTGAGTTATATTTTACATAAACATATATTTCTTTTGTTTTCTACTTTAACTCAAAATTGTAATAAGGTGAAGAATTTTTGTAAAACTGCATAATTATAAGTAATTAGGGGGTTTTTTGGAGGATAGGATCCTTGCATTGTACTTCACACATGTACTATCTCAAATGCATTTTTGGTTGAGCCTGATGTCCTTTTACATATGCTTTGTAGGTTGTTATTTTTAGTTACGGATCTTTTTTTGGTGTTTTTACATACATGGATATTTTTTTCATTTGACACACTCTTACATCATCCCAAAGCATTCATTATTAATTGTACACACTTGTAGATTGTGTCATTTCTCCTTGAGGTCCCTTTTTTAACGTCTCACCTTCTTCTATGGAGACATTCTTTTTCATTCCTTTATTTTTGGAGCATCTCTCTTGATGGATTAATTGATAGGTCAATAGACTCCTTGTTTGGATTTATTCTGGTGAATTCCATGTTGGAGGTTTGTCAATAATGTCTCCAAGGTGACCAAGGATGTTGTTGAGGTGTCATGTGTGCTAGAATGACAATGACAAAGTGTGCTTCAATGTTCTTGCATAGTTCTTCTTTGATTGACTTAGTGAGGTAATTGATGGTTTATATTGATGGTATACATATATTGTAGAGATCTTATGGGGTATTATTGGTGATTGGAGTAATTATGGAAGTGAATAGAATTTATCAGAGTAGTCATATGAGTGTCTAAGTTCAAGTAGTCATCTTAACAGACAAGGCTAAGTAAGCAGTTTGATAACATCATATTTCACATGTGTGAAATTTTTAAGTGTAGTTTGATACATGGATAGATTATCCTATGAAAATTTGTCTTGTGGTTTAAATTTTAGGACATGAGGTTGAGCATAGAAAAAATTATTAAGGTGCAAAGTCAGCTTCTCAGACAGAGTTCCCTAAATTCTCATACTTAGCCAAATTTGCATTATCAAAGATCTATGGTGAGAATTTAATCTGACCAGATAAGGATATAACAAAGCACATGATCTTATTAGTAGTGATCCAATGATGCATATTTAGTAAATATGTCAAAGGTTACTCAGAAGACGTATGGGGTTGCCAAGTGGTGGAAGTTCATTAGAGACTGTCAGAAATATATGCAGAAGGCATGTGAGGGTGCCAAGTGTACGTAAGCACAGATCTAATATCAATGGTGAGAGATGCAAGGTAAAGACCATGATACTTATAAGGAGATTGATAGAGTGCAAAATGATGATAGAGTGTTCGATGTTTAGTATTTACACAGTGACCATTGGAATTTAAATATTCAAATTTGTGAAAGAAAACCTATGATGGGTTTTTGATTTATATCTTGAGCATATGGCAAAATTTACTGATGGTGTAAAAGGAAAAGATAAAGAGGACTTCAAGGTACATCCATATAAGTTTATTATAATATTTGAATTTTTTTACAGTCAAAGATATTGAGCTTTAAATTTGAATATGTGTTTGACCATGTTCTGCAAGTGAGCAAGAAGGATATTTGAGTTGTTCTTGATGTTATTTTGATATTTCAAGATGAAATATCTATTGGATAGTGTTCTAGACTCCATGAAGACATATATGTTGATTTTTTGGATTTGACCAATCCATATTTAGTGTGAATAATTGCTTATAAGTTGACTATTTAATGAATACACTAGCAGATTAAGTGACCATGTTGCAGGAGTGAGTTGAAGGTGTTATGGGTAGAATTGAAGAAGCAAATAAAAATGAAAATGTTCTATAAGTATCTAAGACTTATGATAAATTATGATGTCATGATATGTCCCTAATAAGATATGGAGATTTAAAATAGTATGACTGTATTTTTCACTATGTGTGACCAGTCTGAGTGGTCACTTTGAGAGAGTTGATTTGATTGCTTAGAGCCTGTGTTGAAGTGTCTAAAGCATATGAAGGTGTATCTGAGGTCTTGAAGGGTTCACCCATATGATATAATCATATGTCTATGTGAAAGACTTGAGTTTTTGGTTCAGAAGTTTGAGAGTTTTATAGACTCCATTAAGATCATTTGTGTGTAATTTGAAGGTTTTACCAATCCATTTTTAGTGTGAATAATTGATTAGAAGTTGACAGTTTATTGAATATACTAGCAGATTGAGTGACCATGTTGTAAGAGTGAGTTAAATGTGTTCTAAGTAGAATTGAATAAGAAAATAAGTATGGAGATGTTCTATAAGTATCTAAGGATTATTATAAAGTATTGGATGTCATGATATGCCTCTGATCAGATAGTCAAAATAGTATGACAATATTTTTGACTGTATGTGACTAGTTTGAGTTGTCACTTTGAAAGAGTTTATTTGAGTGCTTAGAGCCTATGTTGAAGTGTCTAAACCACATGGAAGTCCTGAAAGGTTCACCTATATGATCTAATCATATGCCTATGTGAAATACTTGAGTATTTGCTTCAAAAGTTTGAGAATGTGTTTTCTATGTGTGAAGACTTGAAGAATGAGGAGACCTAATTGATAAGTTCAAGTGTTGAGTTGGTGTTACAGGTGGCATGGACCCATGAGGGAGTGAGCAATGATCTATTTGAGATAGGTTTGATATGTTATATAAGCATCGGTGGAAGTTTAAGGTAGTCCAAGAGGTTGTAAGAGTAACATGTAGATGTGAAGGCCTAATTGTTTTAGGTCTCACCAAGACCTAATGGTGGTTTGGCATAAATAAAGTAATGGGAAACCTAAGAAGTTTGGGGTTCATACATGTATGAATACTATTTCAAAGGTATAATAAATATGGTAAGCATCTTGGCTAACCAAGATGGGTTAGATGAGTATATGGTATAAATACTAGGCATAATTGACCTATTCAAAGGGGAGTTGAGAGAGTGTATGAATACACGAGAAAAAGATTTATGAAGGTTATGAGAGCTATGTAGATGAAATTGAGGGGTAGATCAAAGTGTGGATTGCATTTATGACCTTGTATTCATAATTATAACGTTGAATTTATAGGTTTGATGTATGAGATTAAGTGAAGGTGTGTAGATTGATGTGAAAGGTGTTTTTAGATGCCTTACTTCTATGTGAAGGTTTGAATGAGTGAAGAGGATTGAAGGAGGTTGTTTTGTAGGGGTTCTCCATCAGATTGATAAGCAATCAAAGTTTTTGAATTGTTCTTTTCATAGATGTTGTGTTGTTGCTCAACATCTTAGGCAAGTTGGTGCTTATCATCTTTAGGGGTTGGTTCTCCTTATGAAGCAGGTGCTTTACTAAAGTCTCAAGTTATTAATCATCTTATAGGACAAGTAGTCCATGTGTTTATAGGCTTGAGAGTGGGTTTTCTCCCTCAAGAGGGTTTCCCACATAGATCTTGTGTTATATTGCTTATCTTTCATGTTCATTGCTATGAGTGGGTCATTTGCCTCTTGATTGCTTATGGTGTATGACTAAGGGTTTGATGGATTTAGATTGAAGTTTTAAAATATCTTGATTCACATATTCACCCCCCACCCTCTTAGTTATTATACCTCTATCAATTGGTATCAGAGCTAGAACCATTTGTACAAGTTTAAACACTTGAAGCTAATCTTAGGTACAATGACAGGTTCTTAAGGTTTCTCTATTAAGTAAGCTCTATTGTTTAATGGATCCAATTATGCTTTTTGGAGTGAAATAATGAATACCTACATCATGTCCTTGGGGTTTGACACTTGGTAATCTATTTTGGATGGTTATTTCAAGCCACCTACTCCTCCAACTAGTGTTGTAGACAAGAAGTTGAGTGAGACCAATTCTAAAGCTATGAATGTTATCATTTGTGCTCTTTCAGAGGTTGAATTCACTGAAGTAATCCATTGCAAGTCTACCAAGGATATTTGGGATAAATTACAACTCATTTATGAAAGATATTCAAAATTCAAGTTGGCCAAACTACAAACCTATCTAAGGCAATTTTAAAGTCTCAAAATGAAGGAAGAGGATGCTATGGCTTCCTATCTTCTAAGAGTTGATGAGGTAGTGAACATGATCAAAGGTATGGGAGAGGATATTGAAGAAGACATTGTAGTGAAAAATGTATTAGGTTTCTTCACTTTCAAATTTGATTCAAACATTTCTGCTATAGAATAAAGTCATGATCTCACAAAAATGAAGATGGATGAATTACATGGCATTCTTTTTGCCTATGAGATGAGAGTTAATGAGGATAAAACACCAAATAAAGAAGCATATTTTAATGTAGAAAATAATTTAAAGAATTTCCAAGGTAAGAAGGTCAAGGATGATGATATTTTTGATATTGATGATGATGAACTAATAGCTCTGTTAACAAGAAAATTCAAAACATGTTCAAGCAAGTTTAAGGGTAAACTTCCCTTCAAATGTTTCAATTGTGGAGAGATAGGGCACTTTGCCAACAAGAGTCCTCATAAGCATAAGGGAAATGATAATTAATAACATGAATAAGATCATGATAATGACAAGAATAATTTTAGGTTTGATAAGAGCAAGAATAGTTTTAAAAGGTATAATGGCTAAAATAAGTTTTACAAGGACAAGAGGAGTCTCTACACCAAGGGATATTGTAGCTCATCTGATGAGAATGATGGTAGTGAATCTGAGAATGATTATGAATATGATGGTCCTACTAAAGGTGAAGCTCTCTTCATGGCTAAAGAAGGTAGTTGCTCATATCAAGAAGACTCTACATGATTTGGAGGTGATTTAGGTGATACAGATGATGAAGAAGACAACGTAAACTATGAGACTAAGTTGATAAATAACCTTGAAGATCAAAAGATTGAGAAAAAGAAAACAAAGAAGTTGAAGTCTCAACTAAAGGACTATGAAGTGTAATTCAATGTGTTTGGGACAAAAATAGATGAAGACATTAAAGAGTATAAAAATTCAGTGAAGCTTCTTAATGATCAGTTAGAGACTGTGAATGCAAACTTGAAATCCAAAGAAGTTGAATGTTCAAGGTATGTAACTAAGATTGGTTCTTTAAGAGATGAGTTGAAAAAGACTTCAATTCAAGTGAAGTCATTTGTGAAGTTTGAAAAGGGATCAATTGATCTAGGTAACATTTTGAGTAGTCAAAAATATGCAAGTGATAGAATTGGTCTTGGATACATAGAAGAACAAAAGAATACTACTCATGATGACTTGAAGACTTTTGAGAATAAAAACAATCAAACTTTGAAGATTAACAATTAGTAAAGAAATGAAGTTGCTAACAAAAGAAAGACAAATCAAATTAAACAACTAAATGCAATGAGGTATGCAAACTTTAATGGTTACTGACACACTTGTAATCAATTTGGTCATAAGGCTAGAGAGTGTAGAAGATCTTCCAGTAATAAATTTTCTTGGAACTATGAATGGAATCATCAATCAAGTGTTGTGAGTCAAAGTGATTGTTATAGTTGTCATGACATAGGACACATTGTAAGATTTTATCCTAAGAAGGTAAGACAAGTTAAGTATCCATCAAGAAGAGTGCTTTGCTATAATTATCTAGGAATTGATCACATCACAAAGTTTTGCAAAAAAAGGACATCAAGTTAGAATAAATCATTTCAAGCTCTTAGAGTGCAAGGTAGAAGGAAAGATAAAATATGGAAACCAAAAGTGGAAAGTATGTGCCATGATCAATTTTCAGGTCCAAGTGGATTGTTTGATATGGTAGAAGATCCTACACAGGTTGAAGAATGCCAAGAGTACTCATTATCTGCTCATGTTAAGAATAAAGAGATCAAGCTCAAAGAAAAGACTAAAGTGTTAATTGAGGCTAGTTCTGAGGTATGTATGGATGACCATGTTGCTTCTGTTAATCCTAAGAAGAAGAAGAATAACTATCAGTATCAGATGACCAAGGAAGAGAAGGAATATGAGGAGTTGTGGGTAACTCCTAGTTTCACATTGTTCTATGACATTGTGGGTTAGGATGTCTCTATCTAGGCTTCAAAGAGACACCTGACAACAACAACAAGCATGGTGGATATTATTTGAGCTTTGGTTGATATTGCAAGATAAGAAAGATATTTTTAAAATGTGCTTGGCTAAGGGGGAGCAATGAATTTTATGAATATGCTCCAAAGTGTTGTGATAAAATGATTCAAAAGATAGTTTTGGTCAAATATTTGAAAGATGGTCTAGTTGGTCAAAGTGGTGATGAATGAAGCTATGCGGGTAAGATATATAAGAAGGAAATGAAGACTTCTAGCTGTCTAATCAACGATGGTGAGTTGTCAAAATCTTATATTGCATAGAAAGGTTGTGTCTATCATGGAGTTCTTAGTGATTTGAAGATGAGATAATTCCATGAGAGTGATTTGCAAAGGTTCTAAACTATGATGGCTTGTAGAGGATTAAGGGTATTTGTTTTGAGATCCATATGAGAGGTATTCATGTCTAATTTAATTTCTTAAGTTGATCTAATGAAGATATGAGATCTACCAGTGGTTTCATAAGGATATTGATGGAGTGTGGATAGTGTTGAAGAGTTGTTGGCAGACCTAGTTCATTGAGAAGTCTTGTTGAAGATGATTTTTAAATAGAGCATGGAGTTAGGGGGGATAACTCAGATTGTTTTAAAGGCTTGAAAAGTTGTGCATGATGTGAGGGTGAGCATATGTCAGATGTTCTAGTCATAATGGAGATATGAAGAAGTCTATTATAGATGTGAACTCAAGTATGTTGATATGATGAATTGATCAAACCAAGGCAAGTATTTTGTCAATGTATTGAATACTCATGAATAAATAAAGGGGGAAATTTATAAATGGTTAGGGCCTAGGATCAAAGGACTGTGTAGTATAATTTGAGATAGAAGGTATGGAGGAATTTGTGTTATTTATTCATGTTTAAAGATGTTCTGAAGGTGATCAAAGGGTGTCTAAACTTACGTAACTTAGGGGGGGCTCCCTCTTAATATTTTCAAGGTAAGATCATGATGTTCACATATGTTTTATTTTCAGAGAATCTATGTATGATCAAAGATGAGTGTAGTCATGGAGTATGTTTGATAACCTCAAGGTAAGCAGAGGTATGCACACTGTTAGGGGGAGTTTGTATCATCTCTCAAAGGTGGTATTTTTACTATTATTGATCCTTGAAGTCTTTTTAGGTCCATAGGATCAAGAGTTGAGTCCACTTTGTCATTGTGTCAAAGGGGGAGAAAGTTCTTGAAGAGAGAGATAAAGTCTGAACATAATATTTGTATTGGTGTTTGACATCAATGATAAAGGGGGAGATTTTTGGAGGTTTGTCAATAATGTCTCCAAGGTGACCAAGGATGTTCATGAGGTGTCATGTGTGCTAGAATGACAATGATAAAGTGTGCTTTAATGTGCTTCAATGTTGTTGCATAGTTCTTCATTGATTGACTTAATGAGTAAATTGACGGATGATGTTGATGGTATGTACATGTTTTAGAGACCCTATGAGGTGTTATGATGTTTGGAGTGCTTATGTAAGTGAAAAAAATTCATCAGAGTAGTCATATGAGTGTTTAGGTTCAGGGAGTCATCTTGACAAAAAAAATTGAGTAACCAATTTGATGATGTCATATTTCACATGTGTGAAAGTTTCAGGAGTAGTTTGATACATGGATGGATTCCCCTATGAAAGGTGATCTTATGGTTTAAATTTAATGTCATGAGGTTGAGTGTATCAAAATTTATTAAGGTGCAAAGTTGGATTCTCAAGTAGAGTTCACTAAGTTCCCATACTTAGCCAAGTTTGCATTATCGAAGATCTACGATGAGCATTTAATCGAATCATAAATCTAATGGTGAGAATTTAATCTAACAAGATAATGATCTAACAGAGGATGTAATATTTTCATTAGTCATCCAATGATGCGTATTTAGTCAATATGTCAAAGGTTGCTTAAAAAATGCACAGGGCTTTCATGTGGTGGAAGTTCATTAGAGATTGATAGCAATATGCGTAGAAGGCATGTGAAGGTGCCAAGTGTCTTTATCATAGAAGCATGGATCTAAGATCAATGGTGAGAGATTCAAGGTAAAGAACAAGATACTTATAAGGAGATCTATGGATCATGAGATGATGATAAAGTGTCCAATGTTTAGTATTTACACAATGACTATTGGAATTTAAATATTCAAATTTGTAAAATAAAACCCGTTTTGGGTTTTTTATCTATAACATGAACATATGAAAGAATTTGCTAATGGTGTAAAATGAAAAGTTGAAGAGGACTTCAAGGCACATCTAAAAATTTTATTTAAGATTAGAATGTTCGTATAGTCAAAGATATTGAGCTTCAAAGTTGATTGTGTTTGACCATGTTCTACAAGTGACCCAAGAAGGATATTTAAGTTGTTCTTGATAGTATTTTGATATTTAATTTAATATTAGAATGTTCGTACAGTCGAAGATATTGAGCTTCAATGTTGACAGTGTGTTTGACCATGTTCTACAAGTGACCCAAGAAGAATATTTAAGTTATTATTGATAGTATTTTGATATTTCAAAATGAACTATATATTAGAGAGTGTTTTAGACTCTATGAATACCATCTGTGTGGATTTTTTGGGTTTGACCAATCCATCTTTAGTGTGAATAATTGCTTAGAAGTTGACTATTTATTGAATACACTGGCAGATTGAGTGACCATGTTGCAGGAGTGAGTTGAAGGTGTTCTGAGTAGAATTGAAGAAGAAAATAAGTATGGAGATGTTCTATAAGTCTCTAAGGATTATGATAAAGTATTGGATGCCATGATATGTCCCTGATCAGATATGGAGATTTAAAATAGTATGACTGTATTTTTGACTGTGTGTGACTAGTTTGAGTGGTCACTTTGAGAAAGTTGATTCGAGTGCTTAGAGTCTATGTTGAAGTGTCTAAAGCACAAGAAGGCATATATGAGGTCCTGAAGGGTTCACCCATATGATATAATCATATGTCAATGTGAAAGACTCGAGTGTTTACTTCAGAATTTTGAGACTGTGTTTTCTGTGTATGAAGACCTGAAGAATGAAGAGACCTAATTGATAAGTTCAAGTGTTGAGTTAGTGTTCCAAGTGGCATGGACCCATGAGGGAGTGAGTAAGGGTATGTTGGATATAGTTTAGATATGTTCTAAGCATTGTTGGAAGCTGAAGTTAGTCCAAGAGGTTTCAAGAGTAACGTGTGGATGTGAAGGCCTAATGATTTTAGGTCTCACCAAGACCTAATGGTGGTTTGGGGTCAACAAGGTAATGGCTGACCTAAGGAGTGTGGGTTTATTACATGTAATGTGTATGAAGACCTATTTCAAAGGTAGAATAGATATGGTAAGAATCTTGGCTGACCAATATGGGTTAAATGAATATATGTTATAAATACTAGGCATAATTGACCTATTTAGAAGGGAGTTGAGAGAGTGTGTGAATACATGAGCAAAATATTTGTGAAGGCTATGAGACCTATGTGGATGTCTTGAGAGGTAGATCAGAGTGTGGATTGAATGTATGACCTTGTAGTCATAATTATAATGTTGAATTTATAGGTTTGATGCATGAGAACAAGTGAAGCTATGTAGATTGATGCAAAAGGTGTTTTTGGATGTCTTGCTTGTGTGTCAAGGTTTGAATGAGTGAAGAGGATTGAAGAGGTTGTTTTGTAGGGTTTTTCCATTAGATTGAGAAGCAATCAAAGTTTTTAAATTATTATTTTTTCATGGATGTTGTGTTGGTGCTCAACATCTTAGGCAAGTTCGTGTTTGTCATCTTTAAGGGTTGGTGTTTCTTGTGAAGTGGGTTCTTCACTAAAGTCTCAAGTTAGTAATCATCTTATAGGACAAGTAGTCCTTATTTTTGCAAGATTGAGAGTGGGTTTTCTCCTCCAAGAGTGTTTCCCACATAGATTTTGTGTTATCTTGCTTATCTTTCATGTTCATTATTATGAGTGGGTTATTTGCCTCTTGATTGCTTATGGCGTATGACCAAGGGTTTGACAGACTTAGATTGAAGTTTTAAAATATCTTAATTCATTGATTCACTCACCCCAGTGATTGTACCTCTAACAGTATAGTGTCTTCCTTATTTCCATCTGGTGTTTTTTGTGTATGGGTTATATTGTACTCACACTAATATATAAAGTGCCATTGGGGGTTTGTTGATTTACCCTTGTCTACCTTCATGCATTTGTGTGCTCTATTTTGGGCACCTTTTAACTTCTTCAATTGCTTTTATCTTCCATCACCACCATGGACCATCATCTTTGAGAGACCTTTTATGTATTTTTGACATTATTTTTATGATAGTTGAAAATCTCCTATAGCTTGAATGTAGTTATTTTGGTGAATCCCAGTGTCATCTTGTATTTTTTTGATAGTTTGATAGTCTCTTTCAGCTTGTCATAGAGCTATTCTAGTGTATATAGTGTCAACTTATTTAGTTTTCAAGTAGTGGATCCAAACTACTCATGCATACATTTTTCTTCCACTCCACCTAATTAGTAGTATGGGTGGGGGTGTGATGTGCATTCTACTTATTGTGTATTGAGTGTTCCTTGCATATGTAGTACTCTTTTGTACTTTTGTCACCATTGACAGTCTTCTTGATTGAATTTATTCTAGTGAAGCCCAATGTTAGTTATTTTTATGATCGAGTAGTGGATTCAAACCACTCATGTAGATTGAGTTCCTTTGTGACTTGTGAGTACTTGGAGTGTCGACTACTTCAGCATCATCTTTAGGACGCTTTCTATCTCTCTCTTCTTCTTTTCTCTCTTTTTTTTGAGGGGGAGTGTTTCCTATAGGTTTTCTCTCTTTTCTCCACTTTATGAGAGTTATTTGTATTTTGCACTTTTGAGTGTTTTCTAAATTACTCATTTATACATGGGTATCTTATTCAGGCACTTTATTTGTTGGATCCTATATGAGAATTGTTACTTGACTCCATGGCCTTCTTGGTGATTCTTATAGTGACACCAGTGTGGTGTCTCTACTAGTGATACCAGTGTGTCAGCTCCACCAGTGTTTGTGCTCACTTCTCACCATCTTGTTGGAGGGTGTTCAAGTAATGCTTTTTTAGGTTCATCATTCTACCTAGTATTATAGAATGCAGTATTTATGTTTAGTGATCCTTGTATTAAACACCATTCCTACTTCGACTTGGCAGTTATAATGACTCAACATCCATATACTCTGACATGATGGATTAACGTCCATAGGAACACATGACTTCACACTACATCCTCTATTGTTATCTCCTAGATTCACTTGAGGGGAGGATGTTAGAGTATCTTATTACTCATGATTGATAGGTTCTAACTAAGTTATTTAACTTTTTATAGTTTTGTCCTATGTGGGGATTTATCCCACATTGCCTGGTTTAACTTGCATATTGGTTTTTCTTGCCTATTTGAGTAAGGGTTCTACATTGTAATATACATGCTTTATGATATTTTTGCATATCCTTTTTAGATCTCTTGTGTGAATAAAAACTATTTTTTTTCAACTGGTTTATTCTTTTGTGTATGTTAAAGTGTTTATGGTTGTATTAATGAACTCTTATAGAGATCTTTGGCTGAAGAGCTTTTTATTATTATTTCACCAACAATAATAAAGAAATGGATGAGTAGATGAGATATCAACCTAAACGAATGTCCTAACTTTAATAAATAATTAAAATATTATGTGAAGGTTTGCAATAGCCATATGGATGAATAAAACTAGGGAATGACAACATTATAGCATAGAGTTCAACCTGACTTATGAGCACTATGAAAAGGTATGCAATATAGAGGTGAAAATCAAATTAGAGGAATATATTTTCATAGCTCAATTAAGGACTATATCTCATAAGCTTAGATGTGAGACATGCAAATGGACAATGATGAAGGAAGAGTGGGAGGAGAGGGTTTGTATTTTATGCACTATAGGGACAACTAAAATGGAGAAGAATTTCATCCTTAATGGTCCGAAATACATAGGCATTCGAATCAAATATAAAGAAATATAAGAATTTATTTCATAATAGAACTATTTGAAGAGTTTAGAATAAAAGGAATGGGGTGGTGTTAATCCAAATTGATAAAGAAACAAATTCTTAGAGATACGCCTTAACACAGATCTTTAAATAATTATACGAAGTGACACACTATATAATTCTATAAACTGTTAGGTCTTATAAATATAATTTAAATCATTTCATTTCATTAATTTTGATTCTCTCAACAAAATGGAAAGAAGACCATTACATAAATTTGAACCCTTAATTATTATATAAATTTCGGTAGTTGATGTCTATATCTAAATGAATGACAAAAGGAACATAATTTTTAGAAATAACACCAGAGGCTTATAAAGTGGGTAAGGCCCTACAAATTCATCTCACAAAGAGACAAAATAATATATTCCATTGTAAACAACCTAGTTTTGAATAGTGGCAGTTTGGGGGAAGTGGTGGTGTAGAGCGGTTTGGTAGTGCATGATGTGTCAACCAATAGTTAGGCATTTCATCAACCATGTTGATATTGTTGTTTCATCAAATTGCCCATCATAAATGAAGGATCTTGCCCTTTTATGGATGCTTTGTAAGGGACGACCGCCATAGGGATAAATATTATGTGACGTTAAGCACCTAAACTTGTCATCCTCCTCAAAACCTCCAAACATACTAGCAAGATGATTATTATTAGTATTATTGTTACTACTAACCCCTTTGATAGAAACCTATATTTATAAATTAGTGAAGCATAAGAAGGCGCTCATTGAGCCACAAGTCCGATGCTTAAAATTCTTCTCCCATGATTTAAACAAGCGACCTGCTGTAAACCAAACATATTTCTATTGGATAAACATCCATACAACTATTTAGATTGATGATGATGATGCCTATGAAAATAATACACCCTAGGTAGCCTTTTCTATCCATATGGTGATACATACACCATACAATTATTCGTAGATGCAACCACCACCACCATTACCATATCTTCTTACAATTGCTTCTTCTACTCCTGTAATTTTTGTGTTTCAAACTATGCCACACCAAACCCTCTCTATGGCTGCCTCTTCTATGCCACACCATTGATCTTCACCTTCTTCATTGCCTTCACGTAATCCTTGTTATCACCACGTCCAGGGTTCGAACCTCCCAAAGCAACATTTTCATCTAATAGCATTAATGTTGTTGCCATACCAAATTCTATTCTTTTCTTTTCTTTAACTCAGCCCAAGAGCAACACCACCACCATTCTTTTTATCTCGGTTGTTTCAACTCAAGCATAACTGCACTCCATTTCAGTGAAAGATTTCAACGGACTCAGCAAGCCCCTTTATGATTTTAACAGAGTAAAAATATGCATTTATCTCCCTATCTGGATAGGACATATATAATGTATGTGTATTATGGTTGTGTTTCTTTTTGGGAGTGCAAGTTGCTTCACGTTTGTTTCCTGTGTTTAATAATTATATCATGAAAGTGACTTTCTTTGATTCCATCACAAGTTTCATTATACGTTGGTTGACACAATTTGATTTTGTTATTGTCAATTGACGTGAAGGGTAGGGGGAGACCCACAGTTAGTTGGTGAGTATAATTTATGATTGGTTTTGGGGGCTCTATTTGGTATTTAAATGGCAGGGTCAAAATCCTCAAAAGGGGCGACATACGACAATATTTATTGTCACTTTGACAAGTCATGGATGGTCTCTTTCATCCTTCTAATTAGTTGTTGTGGGTTGTTTTGTTGGTATCTTCACAACCACGCTTACTGATCTAATCAATCTTGCATTAGCCTTTAGTTAGGATACATTGGAATTATAAACATAAATTTGATATATTAATTATTGTAAATGTTTTTTTTAAATTGATTATTTCTTTTTTTTAATGATGTCAATAAAATATATTTTTTAATTATTTAATTCATTATGTCGAGAGGCATAATCTACAGTGACAGTCAAAGAGTGTAATGGCGTGAGTGGATAATTTTTATTTTTGTTTGAACCAACATATCAATTCGACAATTATAAAATCATTACCATTCATACAAAATATATTATATATTAATACATCCCAGATATAATCGCAAAACAAAAATATACAATTCCTCTGACTTTCTTTGCACCTTCTAGGCAATTGCTAGTTACGATTCTTTATGGTGATCTTTTTTTTTCACGATCCATGAGTCCATAGAAATTGCGAGTCTATTTGTTTAACATTTTAAGTTCGAAGAATCTTTCAAACATGACACAAACACCACGGCTTTTTTGAGTGCTAAGATTCTTTTAAAGATGACTCACACTATTGAAATTTGACAAAGTATGTAATTTTGTTTTTTTCCTAATAAACCGTGTGGAACCCACTTTGCATCGATATTTGACTAATTCTAAATTTATGTTTTTTAAATTCCTAATTCAATGCTCATGTCATGGGAGACCAGTCAACTCCAACGAAAATAATAAAATAAAATGCTTATTCACATATATAAATGAGATGCAACATAAATCCTATTTTTGAAAAGATAAATATATTAAAAAATCAAATAATAACATTGTATTGAAATAGAGGTTGTAAAAATTAAGAATATTTTTTCATCTATAAAATAGTGTTAAATTAAAAAAATAAAATTTATAATAATAAGAAGAAAGAGACTTATCCAACAATAATATTTATAAAAATCATAATTGAAATAAAATTTTAATATATATATTTTTTAATAATATATATGTAAAATCAATTATTTCATATATATATGTTGGTTCATGGACCAGTTAGGACTCGAACCTAGGACCATCCATACGCTGTTGGAGTGCTCTACCACTGAGCTACTGGCCCCTCTTGGGCCATTCCATCTTCGGTCCGAGTGTGGCTTAACACCAAGACCTCCCCTTAAGCCACACCTCTTGTGTGCTTGGGGCTCCTAGCCTGAACCTGGCTCTGATACCATGTTGGTTCATTGGACCAGCTAGGACTCGAACCTAGGACCATCCATATGCTGCTGGAGTGCTCTACCACTGAGCTACTGGCCCCTCTTGGGCCATTCCATCTTCGGTCCGAGTGTAGCTTAACACCAACAATATATATATATATATATAAATTACAAAAAGTAAATCTATTTTGTATAGTCCTTTCTACATTTTTTTTCTTTTAGAAGTATTATTGAGACTATTAAACTCAACCAACATTTTACACGGTTAATCCCCTATGAAAGTCTTTAAATACATAATAGTAAAAGAAAACCCCTGTGGTTTCAACTTATTGATCCCTGAACCATCAATTGCCTTTGGTTTACAACATATATTCTATTGCACGACATATCTTTTTGCAACACCTCTTCCATCTGACCACAAAAAGTCTAACAATCTTATAGCTTATCACGATGAGTATTCTGAATCAACTAACAAGAGGAGTAACATATACTAAAAAAAAGAGAGGACTTTCCAAGAGACTTAAATCCTTTTAGATGATGAAAGAAGGTGACCTTGTTGTTTACCAATCTTCTTAGAGATTTTTTCAAGAATCCACGACCACATATCTTTAAGATAAGAAAAAAGTGAAAATGAAATACCCGATTATCTTAAAATCTTATTGGGGCCTTCTCAAAATCACACGAAAGCTGAAATCTAATTAGGAGGTTCTTCATCCATGCCTAACAATAAGAGCTTAATAGTGGAAAATGTTTGCCCAAAATAACTATTATAAATATTTATTATATCATAAATCAATGTTTGCAGATCCAATACTATATATAATACTATATTTTGGCAGCATCATCTAAACCAAGGTCTGATGTTGGATTCTCCACATGCTATGCAGATCGATGCATAACACGTAGAAGGAAGGAAAAGAAATTGTTCTTCCAATGTACTGTGAAATCCATTTAATCGTGACATCAAATAGTTAAGCATTTCTGCCGTCTTTGTTTCTTAAGCTTTAGGTTGTCAATAAGTCTTTATTTTATTTGGTTCTCTTTGGTTATTACGTGGAGTTTATTAAGTAAAGTCAAAGTAAGCTTTACATGTTAGTTTATAGTTTTTATGTTATTGATAGTTTTGTTTTTTTACGTGTCTTTCTTTAATATAAAGATTTTCAGTATATAGTTTGAAAAATTCTATAGTCGATTCAGTTCATCGGTTGGATCTTGAGTATTAGTTTTCTTATAATTATTGTCATGTCTTTGGTAAATGTGTATAGGTTTTAGTTATTTTTTTTTTTTTTTAAATTATTTTTTTAAAAAAAGAGTTTAATGTATTTATTTTCATTTTAGGGGATCTTTATTTTTTAGGGTTCATAATCAAATATTCGTCAAAAATTTTAAAAGTATTGACGTTAATAATCAAGAGTCATTTTTCTATCAAAAGAGTCAAAATAAAAATGAGTAAAGTCATTTTATGTGTTAAAAGTTGGTCAGTCATCAAAGTCAAATCTTTTGTTTTAAAGGATGCACTATCGCTTGTATGTGATGTCCTAATGCCAAATGTTTCAGTATTGTGGGGGGACCCCATTTCAGTCAAAACGACATGCATATAATCTTCAACAACACTTTATCAGTTAAGTAAATCAAAAACCTATTGAAGATTGGAGTATACACGAAGGAAGGAGGTCTTTCAACAACCTCTCATTAGTTGTCAATGACGAGGCCACACCAATGATATGGTGACATTTTTTGTGACGTGTTTTTTCTATAGTTTATGTTGTGTGCTTGCAAAATAAGAATAGAAGAATAATAACTATTCATGATATGTAATTTGCGTGCAAATTCCAAACATGATTCCCTGATGTGAAGACATTGTGAAAGGACAAAAGCACTAATATAAGCTAGTTCATAGATCTTGAAAGGGTTTGTGTAGAGATCCAAAAAACTGTAGGGTGTGAACAATGTTTTGGCAACAGTTAAGAGAGTAGCTACTACAGAGATCCTGCAACTGTGTTATTTATGGAGATAACTCTCAATGACACATCTATTGCAGTCACAAAGTAAATACAAAATGCATTCTTTTGTATAGTAAAAGTCATGTGCAGTAAGATTACATCAATAGTATGCATCTCTAAGAGTATGCAGAGGCATACAGTTATATTCGTACTAATACTTGGAGGTAGATGGTGTTCCTATTCATGTCAAGGTTTGTGGTAGACCTATAAAATCATGAGAAGAGTGAGGCTCTCTTTGTATCAAGGTCATGAGCCAAATAAGGCATGCTACAATGGGTGAACATACTGCAAATGAGAGTGTGAATGTTTTTGCACAATGTAAAAACTATGGGAACGAACGTAGGAATTAACTTTTACATTGTGGGTATTTACCAAGATGTAAAGAACATATTTGTTAGTAAGTTAGTAATCAGAATATTGTTATATAAACAATATTATGATAATAGTATATATTATGGTTTAGATATGTTTTTTATATTGTTGTAACAATATATCGTAAATAGGAGTTTGCATAATCATAGGATTTCAGGGGAGATAAATTAGTGGAGAAATAATAGTAATCATATTCCTATATATTTGTATTGTATCCCCGAATGATTAATTAATGAGAATAGGGAAGAATATTATTATTGTGTGTTAAAATATTTATTCTGTGTTTAGCTTTGCAGTGCATGAATTAATTCTTTATATATGCTCTTTGAATTCCCAACAGATCATAGTCAATCCAAGCTTGAATACGCTATCCACTTTTAATATCTAATTCTGTGAATGTGCTATCAACCCAGTGTCTTCCAGATTTTAATTTTAGATGCCTACATCAGGGGTCATCACAATTTTGTTAGACAATTGCAGGTCATAAAAATTAGATTGGTTAAAGTTGAAGGTTGTGTGAGCTTGGACGTTCAAGTAGAGGAGGAGAGGTAAAAAGACATTAGACATCCCATGTTTATCCTCCATTGTTATCATTGATTGAAGATATATTGGCATGCATTTTTATAATTAATTCCTTTTTTAATGAATTTTGGCATGGATTTCAAATACTTTTTTTTCGAGACATAGGTCCTAAGTGAGGATGCAAATGATCAATGGTATTTTGTGGTAAATCATATGTTTTTGTCTTAAGGTTTATCTCATCATCATCATCATCATCATAATCAAAGAGGTTTTGTGTAATTATCCCAATTAGTTCTAGATGAACATTATAGCTTTACAAGGAACCAAAAGATACTTAAAGTGTTAATATTATTAGCAAGGTATGCATGGTAATTATTTTAGGGAAGGTATTCTATATATATTCTCTTTTTTGAAATTGTTTGAAGTTCCAAAGTTTGATATCACCCTGTGCCTTGTAAATGGTTCTTAAGTAGGGAAATTTTATGCATTGATAAGAAAATGAAGTTATAGACCTTGTCCAATGAGTCCAAGAGCACCCAAGCAAGATGTTATAGAAGAGAAGAAATTTTAAAATCATGAATTTTATTCTCGACATTGACCCTATATATGTAGAAAATAATTTGTTTTTACAAATACTTAAATATATTATTTTCTATTTTAAATTTATAGGCACATAAAATTTCATATCTATATTATGTATTTATCTCTAATTTAATATGAATGTATATATATATAAAATAATAAAATAAAATACAAACACGTAAACATAAGTCTTATACATTTATAATCATTAAATTACATAATTTTAAAATATTTTTAACTTTTAAATTACTAATCCAAATTATGTTTGTGGATTGTCATCATGTATCCCTTTATTCTCTACCCCCTTTCTGTTTCTCTTCCTTCTATTTTGTATCTTAATGTTTATGTAGGGACATAAGGTATGCTTCTAGTCTGTTTGGAGGATAACTATGCATCTAGGTCCTTCAATCCAATTATCCATATTGCAGAAACAAAATTGTTCATAATTTCTTTAAAAAATATTGAAATCTTATCTGTACTTGCCTACCCTCAAGTAAAATTGCATATTAAAATACAATTTCTTACTCTCTCAAAAGTAATTTTGCAGAGGAGCTTTTACCTTCCCTAACGTCCTTCGAAGGATGTGGAAAATGAAGCATTAATCCCTCCACTGCTTGCAGTCCTCATCTCAAATGAAACCGGAAGCGCATGGTCTGTAAGCGAAGCTTCGCCTTCAAGTATTTGCACTACCTGTTTCATGCCAGGTCTCGCCTCCGGTTCAGGATTCGAACCCAGCAGTCCCAACTTCAGAACTCTTTCCATCTCTTCCTCAACATATTCACCGCCAAGCTTTGAATCTGCCGCATCCATGAGCTTGTCGTTCGCGTGCAGCTCCCGCACCCAATCCAACAAAACTATCTGAGCAGCATCTAGATGAGGATTTAATGGACGCCTTCCGCATGCGACCTCCAACATCAAAACGCCAAAGCTGAATACATCAGAGCTGGGAGTGGCCTTTCCTGTGTGCACCACTTCTGGTGCGATGTAGCCAACTGTTCCTGCCACACGAGTAGTTAGCGAGTTTTCGTCATGCCCATACAAACGAGCTAGCCCAAAATCCCCAACCTTTCCATGAAGCTCTGAGTCCAACAAAACGTTGCAAGATTTGATGTCTCTGTGCACAACTCTTTTCTCCCACCCTTCATGGAGATACAGCAATCCTGCACCCACGTCTCTCAGAATTCTGTACCTGTGAGCCCATCCTAACACTCTCTGGGGATTCCCAAATATCAACTTATCCAGGCTTCCATTTGGCATGTAGTCATAAACTATGAATAACTGTGTTCCCTGCTTGCAATACCCTCTGATTTGCACTAGATTTCGGTGTTGGAGGCGACCGAGGCTTGAAATCTCTGCTATGAACTCCTTCAATCCTTCGCTGCTCTGCCTGAGGATACATTTTACAGCAATTTCTAGGCCGTTAGTAGGAAGGACTCCTTTGTAAACCCGCCCGAATCCTCCCCTACCTAATTCTTGGTCCTCTCGGAACCCCTGGGTTGCAGTATTTAAGTCTTTATAGCTAAATCTGTGAGGCCAATACTCTACCTCCCATTCTTCAATAACGTCTCTATGTTTCTTTCCTTTAAACCGCAGATGTGTTGCCACTGCAACGACAAATAGCAGGAGGAGGAAAGATGTAGGAACGCCAACTTTTAGTCGCAAGTTGTTGGATTTGGAATGTTCGTGTAAAAGTGATGGAAGAAAGGATGTGTTCAATGCCGGTGCGGTTCCGTTCGTGGTGAAGCTCCAGGCCAGTATGTAATGGTCTTCAACAAAAATTCCTGTAGCTGCAGAGAAACCAACATACATTTCTTCTTCGAGAATGTTCCACAAAGACATATTTTTCACATATACCAGCGGTTTTTCTGGCCGAAAGGAACCAACCGGTGCTATGGAAACTTTGAGCTCCTTTTGAAGATGATCGTAGCCAATCCAAGCTTGAATATTCTTTCCACTTTTAAGATCTAAATCTCTGAACTTGTTGTTAACCCAGTAGCCTGCAGATTTAGACTGTACAGAGTGGAGATCGTTGAGATCTACACCGACGTGATTGTTGTTGATGTCCTGGAATTGCACGCTTTGAAATGTGTCGAACTCGACCGCAATCAGATGGTTGTAAGCCTGTCCATTGCTTGTGTCGTTTAACAAACCAAGATACTGTGCGGGAAGTGCTCCGTTTTGATATTTGTTTGGAGCTATGACAAAGGACAGTCCTTGGCCGCTCCCTGAATGATCTGAAAGAGAAGGAATTATGCTGAATACGAAGGTAGTGCTGAATGACCGATCTTTCATACGCACAGGATCTCGATAAAAAGCATGGCCGGCAACCCAGTGTGTATGATATGTGAGACTGACGCCTACATCGCGAATCATTACAGCGTTGCCAGACAACTCCAGGTCATAAAAATTCGAGCGGTCATAGTCGAAGGTTGTGTGGGCTTGGACGTGCAGATCACAGAGGAGAAGAAGGAAAAAGACTCCAGACATCCCAGCCATTGTTATCATCGATTCAAGATGGAACTGAAGACCATTGCGAAAATTTGAACAGTTCATGTTTATATCTTAGCGAATGACATAAAGAAATAAAAAAATCATAAAGAAGATTTGTTCGTGATTCTTTCAGAGTTTTTTGGTTTTTACCAGTAAAAACGTGTAGCCCCTGTTAATTGAATAAAGTCCTGTTCCTCTCTGTCCACCCACGTGTAATCTACATTTTATCGAATGGAGTTGTGGTCTATTTGTTATTTGTTCATTGAATATAGTCTTGTTCTTTTTTGTAAACTCACATGTAACCCACATTCTATGAAATGGAGTTATAGTGTATTTCTTATTTGTTCGCGATTCTTTCGGAGTATTTTGGTTTTTCCTAGTAAAAACGTGTAGCCCCTCTTAATTGAATAAAGCCCTGTTCCTCTCTGTCCACCCACGTGTAACCTACATTCTATCGAATGGAGTTGTGGTCTATTTGTTATTTGTTCATTGAATATAGTCTTGTTCCTCTTTGTAAACCCACATGTAACCCGCATTATATGGAATGGACTTATGTTCTATGGAATAGAGTTATGGTCTATTTTCTATTATTAGTTCAAAAGGATATATTAGAGCATTCAATTTCCTTTAATCTTTGATTAAAATTTGCATCCTCTACCAATTAAAATTCATTATTGTTTTTGTATTAAAAAATTAAAGATTTTTAATAATTAAGTTGCATATTATTTAACATAAAATATTTAAAAAATCATTTATCATTCTTTTGTTTGGTTGAAATCTCATACATGTTATTAAAAAATAAGACGCTGACATCATACACATTAATAGCATTAAATGCTTATCAATACACATTCTTAAAAAAAAAGATAAACATGAATTAAAATTAAAAAAAGTTTTTCATGAAGACTTTAATGCATTTTATGTCCCTGCCTAGCCACCACAGGTGTGACTGCATTTATATCTTAAATGTGCGAGGCATTAAGTACCGAGTATTGGCATCATCTCCGGCAGTGCACCCCACTGTTAAAGGATAATGTAATTGGAAGTGCACGCAGGAAAAGTGTACAAAGTCACACTGCCTAACCAGGGTATTGCTGCTGGGAAGAAGATCTGGAACAATGGTACACTGCAATCTCAATCACATCAAGACAAGGAATTCCAAGCAGAGGTGCAGAGGTTGAGACTTTGGGAATGATTAAGCATTCTAACATTGTGAAACTGCTTTGCTGCATCTCTATCGCAGATTCTAAGTTGTTGGCATATGAATACATGGCTAATGGCAGCGTCTATGAGCGCCTTCATGGACCTCAACCACAAGCCTTAATGGATTGGCCTACTCGTTATAAGATTGCTTTTGGTGCAACGCAAGGCTTGTCCTACATGCATCATGACTGCTCTCCTCCCATAGTACACATGGATATAAAATCAAATAATATATATTTAGATATCGAGTTCAATGCCCAAATTGTAGATTTTGGTTTGGCTAGAAATGTGGATGATGTCATGTCAGTGTTTGCTGGCTCATATGGGTATATGGCCCCAGGTAAGAATTTCTGAACCTGTGCATGTACATAATCAATTTTCGAAGTCTTTACACCTTAACAAGTATAGATCAAGTTCATAGGTGTGTGAATAAATGATAAGGAAAGTGGGTAACTTCTAAAGACCCTGTTTTGTCTTTTGATTAAGGATCCATATCCACAAGTACAAAGTTTTAAGTTCATTAAAGTGCTTTTTTCTTACGCGGGTGTTAAAAATAACAATTGTGTGTGCAGAGTGTGCATACGCCCGGAAAGAATGAGAAGTGTGACATATACAGTTTTGGTGTGGTGCTTTTGGAGCTTGTGACTGGCAAGAAACCCAATGAAGCAGAGTTTGGGAATGACTTGGACATCGTTAGGTGGATTCGGAATAAGATGCACTTGGACATCGTTAGGTGAATTCGGAATAAGATGCACAGAAACAATGGGGTGCAATCAGTGTTGGACTCACGTGTAACAGAGAATTATACAGACAAAATGATATGTATGTTAAACGTTGCTTTGATATGCACCAGTACTCTACCCATTGATAGGCCTTCCATGAGGGAAGTTGTGGAGATTTTGCATCTCTGTAATCCAAATGAATAGATTAGGAGTGCGGTGGCTACCAATTTGCCTCCTCATCTCAAGAGAAATCCCAGTGCTTTCAGGACCTTGTCTAGAAACTCTTCATACTCTGTAAGCTAGAGCTTTGACATGTGGCCTCTATTGTTGTAGAGCATTACTGGTGGGACCCGAGACAAAACAAAATCAAGAATTTTGGGATCACTCATCTGCAGTTATGTTAATTGTTTGTAAGCAGGAGAGTTGTATTTGAACTCTGAATTCTGCTGTACACTTCTCAATGAAAGGTTGAGATATTTGTGGAGTTGTTCTCTTAAAAATATAAAAATAGAATTAAGTTGTTTAGAATAATATAAATAAAACAGATGCATAATAAGAGTTAACCGTTGAGCAGCTGTAGTTTGTTTTATAGAGTTTAATTGTAGAGTGTTGTATTAGGGAAGAGCCGTAAATATTAAATATATTATTTATAAAACTTCAACTTTGTTGGGCAGGTCTACTGTTCACATTTTCTCCCTGCCTTTCTTCATTTTTCTCTGCATGAATATAATGCTTGTTTTTGTTTTTACGAACAATTTTAATTCAGCTGTTGCGAATTTCTTCTAATATCAGATTTGCATGTTCTTTCTAATCCCTGTCATTCTGCTATGTTTGATCTTTTGCATCAAATAAGTTGATTTACAGTTTTGCATAAAACAAAGGTTTTTCTGCATCATCTATCCATTCAGATTCTGCATAATATCACCAAAATTAGCAGCAGTATTGTGCAATTCTCAATCCCTTGCTAAAGATGACAAACATTGTAAAATTAGTTGGCACTACTACTTTTAATGCAAGCTTACAGGTTGGTCCCATGGAGGGGGCAACTAAAATTATTTTGCAGTTGCAGGTGGTTCCATCCAATTTTAAATTTCTTTAACTGCAAAAAATTGAATATTTCCTTAAATAATAGGAGCAGCAACTACAAATAAAATAGATTTTCAGAGATGGGTAGAAGGTGGGGGCAAGATTTTGCAGCACCCGAAGAGAAAATATAGACACAAAAAAAGCATTTTACAGCCAATAAAAATTTATACTATAATTGTTTTTATTCAAACCCCCTAAATTTTCTCTACGTAGATAATTTTTGCAGTTTTAAAAATCCATGAGACAGCTTTACTGCATATTTTCTCCTAAATAATTTCTGCAATACCCACTAAATATGCTTGCAGTTGCAATCCCATAAGACCAGGGCCTTATTCCCTCTTTGATTGCAATATCTAGGTTTCCTTTAAACTATTTCTTTGAATGTGTAAGAGTAATTATTGTTTTTCTTGGTATGACTTAAATACTTCATACTCTAGGGTTATTTATTGATTGTTCCTTGGGAAAAAAACCACAAAAACCAACCCCCCACACACATATATATGAAATAGTGAGCATTTAAATTCAAAGCTGTGTATGTATTATATGGGCCTGAGATTCTGTTGTATTTTGTCTTCCTTCGTTTGTGTTGTATTATCCTTATTTCTTGTAGGATTTCCTAGGACTGGAATATTTACTACTAATAAGGACTTACTACTGATTATTGAGAATATTCACATGCTTTTTAAAGTCTTCCAAATCTCTGAGCATTTCTCGTTATGTTTTGAGTGATAATATTTACCTGCCTTTTATACTAATATTTCAATAAATTTGCCTGAGTTTTCAAGTTTAATATCTGATAGGCGTGATATAAAAAATCTACAATATATTTTGGGCTTCTATGCTTGGATGTCTAAAAACAGAGCATTTGCTCTTAATTCAGGATTTTCGATATTTTTAAAACTGACTGCATGAATCTCAGACACGGTGGTCCTTTCAAGAAATATGCACGCGAGCCATTCAGGAGTTCATGGAAGATGCACTGATAACTTCCTGGGCACTTTATAATTATGATGATGTAAAGAATAAACCGGTTTCATCAAAATCCACTTCCCACAGTCACGAAAATTCCGAGGCAACTAGAGATGCTCAAGGTTTTTTTTTTGTTTTTTGTTTTGAAAGGTATGTCATGATCTGTATAATAGTTTTTGGTGTTTTGAAAGGTATGTTAATGTGGTCATCAGGTAGGAAGGGGAGGCGAAATTCTAGAGTGTGGAACCCTTCCCTGAGTCTACCACAGAGCTTTGATGGACATACTAATGGTGGTTACATTATTCAAGCTACAGGCCCCCCTGTAGCCTTGACAAAACCCTTTGCAGGTTTTTCCTGTAGCCTTGTCAAAGCCCTTTGCAGGGTTTTTTTTTTTTTTTTTTTTTTATGATATATGTTGCTTTGTTTCTTAACATTTTATGTGGATGCAATCTTAACCCTTGTGATGTTGTTCGGGAATTTAGGAATGGCTGGGTTGTATGTGGCACTGGTCTTTGCACTTTTGGGTATCACCACTGCTGGAGCCTCTTTGTTGGGCACGAATTCATCTTAGGTTTGTTGATTAATTCATGTCCTCTGAACTTCTGAAGTTTAATCAAAATTGTTAAAGATGAACAACACACATTATTAAGATGACTCAAGTCAGCTCCCCTGCCTTGCCCAGAAGGTTCGGGGTAAGCTGTAGTCATTCCACATGAAACGTCCAGGTTCCATTGGTAGGGATAGAACTTATGGCAATGCATTAACCTAAGCCCATTCCTAATAGAGATCCAATCCCACCCATGTTCTCTACTAGCTTTGCTCTAATGTGTTGTAAACATAACAATAAGCCAACAATCTACATGTCAGGGGAATTCCAAGTGAAAAGTCCTAGCATGCAAGGAGAATCCAAAGCAAAAATTCTTACACCACAGATATAATATTATTTAAATTTTTAATTAAAAAGTGTCTCCCTTACACTGTACAATAGAGAATTTAATCTTGAATAAGCTCAGAAATTGGAAAGGTCATATAAGAAATTTCTTATGCCAATCCAAAGACATTGTGTAAAAACCCACTTTTTAGTCATTTATGCAATTCTTGGCATTGATTTCACAGATATACCAGCGTTAGTCTGTGTACTCCTGGTGTAGGTGGATTGACAGCGATTGGTTTAGTCCTAAGCTTCATCATGTGATTGAACCCATGGAGTCCCCTTGTTTCTAAAGGGGTCTCATATGCCAAATTTGTGTGCTGGCTAGGCTGAGGCCTTAAAAAAGGCCTTTGCCTTAATATATAAGCCTATTCAGCAATGGTATGTGTATATGTAAGCGATGTTTCCTGTGGACGGGAAGATATCAAGAGAAGTTGGGGCTTATTTAGTTGTCAGTTTGTTTGTGTGAATTATTTTTGCAATATAGAAAACTGAATTGAAATATGTTGCAGGAGGAATGCACCAATGTTCTGGTTATGGAGTGGAGAGATGTCACTTATGTCAATGTACTGGAACCATAGAATGTGAACTGGATTATGTGCATGTTATTCCTTGTCCTTTGTGTATCGGTTCCCTTATGAAAAAGGTATATCTCAAAACAAAATCCATTTATCTTCGTAGCAGTATAATGATTCATAAGTCCGGTCTCTTTGATTTTGAATACTCTGCATATCACCTAATGAGCAAATAAGATCTAACGAGTTTTGGGAATTGATTGGGTGCGACATTTCTAGTGTTCAAGCTGTAATGATGCACGCATAAAGAAGGGGGTGCCCCCATTCTTGCAACAGGAGCAGGTCAGGTCTTCACAGTGAAGTAATAAGTGACAACATAAGAAAGGGAATCCATTTCTCTTGGCATAAGACACGTTTTCCTAATATACTATGCTGAAATATGTGATGAATGGTATATTTTGATTGCCAAATATCATTTCAGCTGAGCCTTTAGTTTCTCTTCCCTATACTGCCCAATGTTAGATTATATTGTTCCACGAGGATGCGTCCCCCCAAAAACCACGCGTTTCGGGGACGTCCCCCAGCTGTCCCGGCACCTCCACCACGTTTCTTCGCCATCTTGGGGACGACTCCCTCTAAGAGGGGATGTCCCCTTTTTGGAGGAACGTCCCCTGGACATCTCGGGGATGTCTAGGCGTCCCTCGTGCAAACTAAAGCCATAAAGTGTCATTTTTTTTAAATTTAAAAAAAAAAATGGATTTTTATGCTTTCTACCCCAACCTTGTCGTTGTACATAGTGCCTTGCGTCTCATTAACCGCAACACACTTGTGTACAAGGAGCCCCGCAGCGAAATGACATGTAGAGTCAGAAGAGCCAACACATATTGATGTTGATGCTACATAGACAAGGCTGGTTGGTATTAGCTTGGAGTTTGAGCATGTGGAGTCCAACAGTTCTAGTGATGAGGAGTCCCACATTGGGGATGATTACCCATTAACTCATTGAGTCATTTGTATTTACTATTTACTTTTAGTGTTTCACTATTTTAGTATTTTGTTTTTGAACATTGTTGATATTTGATTATAATCATGAATCATCATTATGAAATTTTGAAAATTCAATGTTCCTTCATCAATGTTTATTGTTTAATGTTCAAAGTTAAATTGTTAATGTTCATTCAATGGATCAAACTTGAAACTTAAATGATTAAATCACAATGTTAAATTGTTGATGTTTAATGCAATATACTTAATCTTTATACATCTTTTTATAATTAATTTTTCAAGTACTATATGTATTTCAGCGCTGCTCCCTCGCCGTCGTCCCCAAACTTAGGCTCCCCGTCACCTCGTCCCCCTGTTCCAAAACGCTGTGGAACTATAATTAACCTCATGAGTAGGATTTATCCACTTAATCTTGTTTGTATATAAATTAATTCATGAAATGCGGGTTTTTTCAAAGATTGTGAGAAAAACCCATCAAACTTTTTGTATTAGATCCTTTAACAGATCTTATAATTTTGAAAATGGTCTAGTGGCAAAAGTTATTGCTGGAGCTCATTTGGCTTCAAGTTATATTTACAGTCATAGTTACCAGGGTTGGCCGCATCTTGGCCAAATGCGGGAAAATGCACGTTTTTTTGGCTCTCATATTAATACATGCGAGTTCGGACTACTTTTTATTATTAAAAAATTTAAACATTAAAAAAGCACAAAACCCTAAAAAACGCAAGTCATTTAATGCAGGAACCCTAAAAAAAGATGGTCGTTTCGCTGCAGGAACCCTAAAAATCTTTATTTATGCGTCGTGAGTAAGCAGAAGTAAAACACAATGCAAATCCGACGGCCACTGAACAATCCGACGACAAGTGCAAGTTTGGTGACGGTAATTTGCCAACCACTGCGAATGTAATGTGAAAGGCACGGCGATTGTTTGAGCTTGGAAGGCACGATGATTGACACAACAACTATCTCAGCTTTGAAGGCACAGTCGTCGACGACTGGCACGGTGACTTTGTGAACACTGAAGGGCCAAGAGAGTTGTGGTAGCGACATGACGTAGGCAACAGGGATCACATCTGAGACTCGACGGATGCAGCAATAAGTAGGTCTTCGATTCTGCGTTATTATTATTTATTTCTTTGTAACTTGTAACTTAGGTTAAGATATATGTTAGAAGTTAGTATTTAACATTGAAAAAAAATTAACATTTATAAAATTAATTTTATATGTTAGTAATTTAATAAAATTAGCACTTATAAAATTAACATTTATAAAATTAATTTTATATGTCGTTAAAATTTATAAAATTAATAAAGTAATATTTATTAATAAAATTAACATTTATAAAATTAATTTTATATTTCGCAAATAATTTAAGTTTTAACATTATATTTAAATTTTATTAATAATATAACATTGTAATTTAAATATAATTTATTATATAAACAAATATATATGTTAATAAAATTAACATTTAAAAAAATAACAAATATATAATAAAATTTAAATTTAATAAAAAATATAAGAAAAATGAAAAATATTTAAAATAAATATTATAAAAAATAAATTACGATTTAAATATATAATAATTTTACCTTAACAAATATAAATAGAAAATAAAATAAATTATATTAAAAAAATAAATATAAATATAATATCAAATATTTAATAATACATTTACTTATATATAAAATAAATTTTATATTTAAAAACAAATATTAAAAAAATTAAAAATATTTAAAATAAATTTATATATATAAAAACAAATATAAAAAATAAAAATATTTAAAATAAATATTATAATTATTAAATTAAATTAAATTTATTAACAATTTGAATTTTTTTGATTTAAAAACATTATTTGTGTAAAATTAAAATAAAATTTATATTTAGAAATAAATATAAAAAATATAAATATTTAAAATAAACATTAGAAATTAAATCTAAATACATATAGATTTTATTTTATATTAGAAATAATAATTTTTTGATATATTTTATTTTTTAAAGTTATGTCATTTTTTTTAATAGGTCATTTAATATTATTTTGATATGTTTTAATTTTTTATTATTTTTTTATAGTTTTATAATTTTATTTTATATACGTCATTTAGTTAAATTTAAAATAAAAAATAAAAAATTAATAGTTTTTTAAATGTGTGATAAAAAAATGTTTATAAAACTTCTGCAGGGTAAGTTGCAAATGACAACTTATCATTATGGCAAGTCAACCGCTCGAAAAAATATATATTATTCAGCGAGATGCGAATCCCAAAAATATGTAATGCACTCTTTGTGGCTCAAATATCACATGGACTACAATAAGAGTTCGAAACCATTATATTGGAGGCTCAGATGTGAAGGTTTGTTCAATAACGTCGTAGAACTTCATGTATGCAGCGTTTATAAATCAAATCAAAAGCAAATATGAAACAAAGACAATTGCATCAGTGTTTGAATCTTCAAAGAGGGCCAAAATTCAACGTAGTCTGACACAATTTGGCTCATTTTCTAGCTCAACGTATTCTCCAGCATCTACCCAAGCTAGCGAAAGTGCACATCAAATGTCTCAATCCCAACCTTCCTTGAAAGCTATGTGAAAACCGCAGCGAAAACATGAGGTAGATAGATTGGTGGCCCGATTTTTTATGCAAATGTCATCCCCTTCAATGCTGTTTGAAATTCACATATGAAAACAATGGTAGAAGGGATTGCCAATTTTGAGAAAGGGTACACAATGTCATATTTTAAAAATTTGAAAATTGTTCTGTTGGAAGAGAAGGTGACATTTATATCTAGTGAACTAAATAAAATGAAAATGCAATGAAAAAAATCAAGTTGTACTGTAAACTAGATTGGAGAGAAAAATGTTGTCCAAGTTATTACAAATAATGCAGCAAATTGTAAATCAGTAGGGGATCTTTTAATGGACAGGTTTCTCATTTGTTTTAGACTTCATGTACAACTCATGTTTTAGATCTTTTGCTTGAAGATCTTGCAAAGTTGGAGTGGGTAAATAACGTTGTCAGATAAGGAAAACAAAATTCAAAGTTCATACTTAATCACCACTTGACTTTAAGCTTGTATCGCTTATTTGCAAAGCGTGAACTTCACTCTCCAGCTGAAACAAGATTTGCATCTAATTTTATCACTTTGCAAATGGAGGTGGAAGAGAGGACAACATTGAGAAGAGTTGTAGTTAGTGAAGAATGGACACAATCTAAGCTTTCTAAGGAAAGCGTTGCAAAGGACATTGAGAGAATTATCTTGGGTAGTTCATTTTGGGAGGGTGCCGAAAAGACACTTAAGGTTTTTGAGATACTAATCCAATTGTTGAGATTCGCTGATGGCATGAAACTTTGTATTAGTTTTGTGTATGAGGGCATGGAGCAAGTAAAAGAACAAATCAAAAAAGTATTGGCAGATGAAGTTGATGAAGTTCAACGTATTTGGGACATTGTAGACATCCGATGGAACATGTTACATAGACCTATACATGCAGTAGGTTGCTATTTGAATCCAAAGTTGGTAGAAGTGGATCATGATGCAGATGAGGAGGTAAAGAATAGTGTATTGGCAACAATAGATAGGTTGGTTCGAGATGAAAATGAGAAGGCTAAGATGAGAAGGCAGGGGACTACATTCAAGGACCAAGAAGGCTTGTTTTCCCTCAAATAATCACAAGACATTGTAAATATGGATCCCTATTTATGGTGGCAAACGTATGGTTCTAATCTAGAGTTACAAAAGCTTGCCGTGCGTGTCTACAATCAATGTGCCAGTGCTTCTACATGCGAAAGAAATTGGAGCACGCATGATTTGATCTTTACTAACAAGAGAAACCGACTAGGAGCCAAAAACCTCTCAAATCTTGTGTTCATAGCAATTTAAGATTGCTTGAGCACAACTTGCAAAAGAAGATGACAATCTTCATCCTGGAGAAGTAGAACCATCCTTTGAAGGTGTTGAAGAAAATATTGATAGTGTTGATGATCTTGTTACAGGGTTTGTTGATGGTGCTAGTGCTAGTGCTAGATTTGATTTTGAAGCAGGTTTTGATGTTGAAAATGTTTGAAACTTAAGTTTTGTATCAATTTTGAGCTTAGGCTCTAAACTATGGACATTTTACTATCTTTTAATGTACTTCAAGTTTGAAACTTATGCATTTCTCAATTTTGCAACTGTTAAATTAATATTCAATGTTCATTCCTTACTAGATTTATATATATATATATATATATATATATATATATTCCAAACCAGATTTTACTTGATTTTTTTCGAACCTTTTCAAGAATTTCGCATTTTTTGGCCTCCCGAATGCATTTGGATTTCCGAACCTAGTAACTATGTTTACAGTTACTTAGATATCTAAAATACCTAATATGGTCCTTACATTGCTCATATTGCTGATGTTCCCATCAAGACTTACATCGAGGAGCTTTCTACCCTCTATATCCAAGTAGTAATACCATCGACAGGTCACTCATGTAAGAGAATCTTGAGAGATCAAATATATTTTATCTTTGCCAATGATGTATTAGCATATAAGCTTTTTTCTTTTGAATTGAAATTATTTCATGTATATTGATGTCTATAAAAAAATTAAGTAAAATTAATCACACTGATGATGGGTTTGATGCAGTGGTGGCGATAGGGGACCAACATATTAATGTGATTCATCTCTGACTTATGCCAATAGAAAGTAGCAGAAGAATGGATGGATCTATAGTATAGTTTAGTTTAATTTAATTTATTTTAGATATTACTAAAGGTCAAGAATGGCCAATGGAATTGAAGAAGATAATACATGAATCTAGTATATAAAGGGAGTATCAAATGCATCTCCAAAAAACACAAGAAAGAAAGAAAAGAAAGTTATGATAAAAATTCAACGAGAATAAGTGATTCTGGTTTTGGAACCAAAAAGAGGTGACCATGTATAGGAAAATCTAACTGGCAACCCTATTCTTTGGCTGGAGTTCATAGAAACAATCGAGTTCAAAATATATTCAAGTCCTTTAAAATTAAAGCTTTTTGAACATATGCATGAAACTGATGGGATGGCATAACTGTGTTGGTTGAATATTTTGTTGATCAGCATACTGATAAACAAAATAGGTCTGATCATCCAAAGTAAAAAGATTGGTCGTCCAAATGTGTATGTTTACCACATCAAAAGGGGACTAATCTCTCATCTCATCAAGGGAAGGTTCCCTATAATTTCTCCTTTGATTTTCACGCATCATCTCTGAAAAAAATAGATGGTTTACCCTACCCTTGAGTGTGTGTGTGTGTATATATATATATATATATACACACACACACACACTCAAGGGTAGGGTAAACCATCTATTTTTTTCAGAGATGATGCGTGAAAATCAAAGGAGAAATCTCAAGGGAAATGACAGAAAGTATTCCTCTTCTTCCATAAGTATTATTCAACAAACCACAAGAATCTTCTTGGTAGTAATTGCAAACTGTAACCAAGAACGTAGTAATTAGCAGATTGAAATGTAGCACAAAGTCTCCACCTCAATTATGCAAGAGTGAGATACGAAGGACAATGAAGGCACAAAGTCGTCCTAAGGTTCTTTACACAAAAATAAAAATAAAACACACTAAAGGCAATTGTGGGGGCACAAAGTCTCTCCACAGTTGGCTTCAGGATACCTTCTTAACTACTTTCACTAATTCTGCTTATTGAATTAAAGGAACATAAAATATATTAAAGAAAAAGACATAAGAACAGTTTTCCCAACAACAAAGATATCACAACACAAAGTCTGAAAAGTCACTTGCTTTCTTATTCCAATAATAAAATATGATCAACAATCTGAGCTCAAAGTCTCAGTAATGCCTTTCAATTTGGGCAGAGTTTTGTTTTTGATAATCAGAGAGAGATTCTTTATATAGCCTCTTCAAAGACATGAGAACAGTAACACATCATGTTGCATTGAATTTTGTTAAGAAGACATGCTGGAATTTAGGGGCATTTACCCATTTGTTTTTCTCAATGTAGAGAAACAGGTCACGCTATTGAAAGTTTGCATCTTTCAATATCCCCCTGGAGGTCTACTTCTAGAAACATATCTGATGTGCAAATATTTTTGGTCGTTCCTACTTGTTCCTCCTTTTTTTATTATTTGAATTGGGTCCTCAATTCAGTTCAATGCTCTGTTCTTTAGTCGCTTCCTGGTGATCTTTTGAGAACTCTGCAAAAGATGACACTTGGCAACTTCTGTTGCATTTGATATTGTGTCTCAATAGATGACACGTGGCGGCTTCTGCTATGCCTTTAAAAATGACACGTGGAAGCATAGCGGGTTTTCTGTTTCTTCAGAGTTTTTTTTTGGAGGAAAAAGTTTGAAAGAATTCTTTCGAAGGAAAAAGTCTGAAGAAATTCTTTCAGACAATTTATTCGAAGGAATTATCTCTTTGTCACTTTTGTAGGGGGAACTTTTTCGAAGGAAATCTCTTTTGCTCTTTTGGCCTTTGAATTGGTCCATTTGCCCACTTCTTGCCCTCTGCAAGCGCTGTTTGAGCTCCAAATTAGCCTTTTGGGTTTTTACAACGGTTCACTTTGGCTTCTGAGTGTCATCCAAAATCGTTGTGTGTTCCTTGAAAATTTGTCTTAGTCAATTTTATGTGAATCTAAAATTGTGACACGTGGCAGCATCCGCTGTGAAACAAGGAAGGACACATAGCAACATCTGTTGAACTTGTAAAAGCTTTGGACGCCTTTTGAGTGTCTTTCGAAAGATAACACTTGGCAGCTTCCGCTGCATTTTGGAAACACTATAGAACCATGTGAGATTCATTTTAGATTCATGCGGATGATGCCACTTGGCGTGTTCTGCTTAACTTATAGAGGACATGTGGTAGCATCCGCTGCTCTTATAAACAAAGTGAAATGAGGCTTGAAAGACGACACTTGGTAGCATCTGCTGAGTTCTGTCAGGTTTTTGTTTCTTTAGTCACTTTTGCCATGAAAATTCTTTTCGCAAGGGCACTTGTGTCTTTAACGCTTGGGGCACTCCTTTGAACTTGTCGTTTGAACTGACCGATTGAACCAACTTCGGTTCAACGGTTCAATGGTTTATTCCCTTGTTTTTATTGACCGCTTGAACCAAGATTCTTTGAAACAAGCCTCGTTGAACCCGTTGAACTTTGAACTAGTTCTGGAAATGACTAAGTGTCGAAAACATGTTCTTTTGATTGAACTTCCCTATAGAAGCCTTTGACCATGTTGAACCATTAGTCCGTCATTTTTTTGTTTTTTCTAAGCTCTTTAATCTTCATCGCACTGGTTTAACCTTTGAACTTGTGAACTCGTTGAACCCTTTGGTTCAAGGTTCAATGGTTCAATCGGTTTATTCTTTTTATTTGGCTAAGTCCTTTTGATTTTTTTGAACCAAACACATTGAATCATTTGGTCGTTGACCCTGTTGAACCTTTGAATCAAAGTGGTTCAATGGTTCAAGTCTTCTTCTCTTTGATAAGTGTTTTGAAGCCGTTGAACTTTGAAGCGGTTGAACTTTGAACTTTGACAAATGCGCATAACTCTTGTTGTTGATGTTGAACTTTTGAACCCATTGAACCCATTGAACCAAAAAGGTTAAAGGTTCAACGGTTCAATGGTTCAATCCTTGCTTAGAAACTTGCTGATGAACTCTTTTGGTTGAACCTTGTCATTGAAATCAACTTTGAAATCCCTTGTGTTAAGAGCTTGCATTTTTTCTATAGAGTCCGTAGAAATCAACTTGTGAAGCCCGTAGAACTTGGCATGTAAAGTCCATTGATTTTCTTCCTGCAGAGTCCGTAGATTCAAGCCTCTAGAGTCCGTAGATTTCTGAGAAGTTTGAAAAATGAAGAATTTGAATGTTCAGAACAAATTTCGAGAAGGGAAGAGATTATTTTAGTCTGTTGAACCAAAATAGTTCACATGTCCCAAAAATGAGAAGTCTGTTTTTGGGAACAACTGGCTCCAGTTGGAAAACTTCTATCAATTGTAAAAAAGAATTGAAGGGAGTAGAATCAAGAATCTCTAGTGTCTTCATGTGTACCATTGGGCTATGGAGTCATGTTACCCAGAAATGGAAGGCATAAAAAATGGAAACAAACAAAACAAAACATAATTAAAAATTATACAAATATACATATGTACAAATGAAATGATCTGATACTTCAAGAGTTAAAGTGTTTCAGATGCTGCCCACTGTGAGGCAGAGAAAAGAGTGTGCCATCTTGATATTTCAACAAAAAGTTGTTTTCACCATTGTGTTGAATTATAAATGGGTCTCTCCGAAAGGAGTCAAACTTTTCATGCATCCATTTTGGTTTTCTCCTTTTATCTCACAGCAGGACTTGATTTCCAACTTAGAAATCATGATTTTTGGCCTTCTAGTCAAAGAGTTTCTTTACCAGACTTTGATGAGCAGTAATTCGATCCACCACCATGGTTCTCTATTCATTCAGCTCAGTTAAGAACATGATTCTCTTATCAAGAGAGCTTTCATATGTCTGATCTTCAATTGCCTTTGCCAATTTCAATGCTGACAATTTTAAGGTGATTGGTATCTCAGCGTTGATACCATAAAGAAGTTGAAAATGAAACATACCAATTGCCTTCTTTGGTGTGATTTTGACTGCCCATAAAACATCAATTAATGCTTTATGCCATGTCTTTTGATTGTCATCTGCTAGCTTCTTGATGATAGTTACTAGGTTCTTGTTGCTTGATTCAACATGTCCATTCTCTTATGAAAAATAATCAGAAGAGTGAGAGAGTGTAATTTCATAATGGAAACAGAATTGTGTAATCTCCTGAGAGGTGAAACAAGCTGCATTGTCAGTAATAATTTTAGTTGAAACTCTAAACCTAGAAATGATATTCTCCTTGAGAAAATTGCATACAACTTCTGAAGTAGAATGCTTAGTTGGGATTGCTTCTATCCACTTGGTGAAATAGTCAGTTGTTGTAATAACATAATTATGTATAGTGCTTGAAGATAGGTTTATAGTTCTAATAAAGTCAATCTCCCATTGCTGGAAAGGTTCTTTTATGATCACTGGGTTGAGAGGCAGGACAGCTAACTTGGGTCTTCCAACAAATTGCTGACAGAGTTCACATTTTCTCACTCACTTATATGCATCTTGGAAACGAGTTGGCCAGTAATACTTGGCTCGCAGAATCTTGTGAGCAGTTATAGGAGCAGAAAAATGTCTTCCACAGGGTAGATTATGGAAGGATTTCAAAAGTTAGTTTTGTTTTTCTTTGTCTACACAACGAATGAATACTCCATCTATGCTTCTCTTGTACAAATCATTGTCCCAAAAGACAAAAGTGACAGCTTTCAACTTGATAGCCCTCCTTTATTTATAAGACAAATGAGCAAGGCATTCTCCATAAGAAAATGAGCAATACCTAAATACCACTCATTGGTAGTGGAGACAAAAAAAACTGTTGGTGTATCTTCCTCTTCAGCTTCTTCATGCTATGTATTTTCTGGCTTGTTGTTAGTAATTAATTGGCATAGGCATTTTCTTTTGACTAGCTTTGTTGGCTTGATGTCTAGATCGAACTCTTGGATCTTTGCAATCTAATTACCTCTTTTTGTGCCAAACTCTTGTTGAGTTAATATGGACTTGATTGTAGTGTCAAGAACTAAGACAGTAATGTGTGAATTCAAGATATAGAAGCAAAAATATTTGACTGCTTTCACCACTACATAAGCATGTTTCTCTACTTTTGAATACTTCATCTCATGGGTTTTGAGAGGGCAACTCATGAAAGAAATGAGAGATTCTATACCTTCTTTGTCATGTTGAACAAGAATTATTGAAAGCGTGTGTTCAGAAGCATAGTTGTATATGATGAAATCTTTGTTGTAATCTAGATAAACCAAGGTAGGGATGTGGGCAATGGCACTCTTGATATCTTGAAATGCTGACTTGCCTTCTTTAGTCTAGCTGAAAGTGGTCTTCCCTTTCATCATGTTCACAATTTGTCTAGTTTTTTTAGCAAATTCGAGGATAAACCTTTATAAAAAATTCACCTTTTTGAAGAAAGAGTGAACATCATTTTTACTTGTAGGCAAATTAAGCTATTGAATAGACTTGACTCTGTCTGGGTCAATATTTATGCCTTCTTTAGACAATGTGTTCGAGGAGTTTCCCCTTTGTTACTCTAAAAATAGACTTCTTAGGGTTCAAAGAAATATCATTCTGACAGCAGCACTCCAGCACTTGTTGTAAGTGGCGTACATGATCAGATCGATGCTTTGAAAAGATGGTTAAGTCATCAAGGTATAACACTATGAATTTACCTATCTCATCTTTGAAAGTCAGGGCCATTGCTCTCTGAAAGGTGGCACTAACGTTTATCAAACCAAAAAATATTCTTCTATATGCAAATGTACCCCAAGGTGTGGTGAATACAGTCTTGTGGTGGTCTGCTTCACCAACTTCAACTTGATTATATCCTGAAAAGTCATTTAACATTGATAACATCTCTGACCCTGTCACTATTTGAAGCACTTGATCCATGATTGGCAAAGAATAATTATCTTTCAAAGATGACTGATTCAGATTCTTGAAATCTACATAAATGCGAATTTTGCCACTCTTTTTTCTTACATGCACTATGTTTGCAATCCATGTAGAATGATGAATTGAAAAGATGATTTTAGCATTTAACATTTTTTGTATCTCAGACAGAATAATACTTGATATTTTCGAATTATATTGTCTGGATTTTTGCTTATAGGGCATTGAGTCAGCGTTGAGAAGAATGTCATGAAAAATTTCATCAGGTTTGAGAGACTTCAGATCATCATAAGAATATGCTAAGACATCCATGTATTGACGGAGTAAAGTGGTGAACTTGAATCTTTCTTTAGGGGTGCAACACTTACCAATGTTAACCATTTTGGAATTTTATTTAGTAGTCAAATTTACTTGATTGAATCCCTAAGAGAAGCTTGAATCTGTTTGCTGTTGTTTGATAAATCTATCATGTGTGTCAAACAATTTTTCAAGAGAAACTAGGCCTTTGAAAATTTTATTTCCTTTCAGTTGTAAGAATTTTTTATTTATATCTGAATTAGATTCAGAGGCTAATTCATACTTTTGAGATTCACTGCCTTCAAAACGTAGTTTTTCAAAATTGTCTTTTCATTTGAAGAAGGCAATGATTTGATGATCATCATTGAATACTTGCCAATGATCAGCATTGTCAGAAACACTTGGTCTACAGACTAGTTCAATAGTATACATGTCTTCTTTGAAATTTGAGTGAGAAACTAAAAGAGTTCTTGAAACAGCAAGTGCATCAGCTCTGTCATTAGATTTCCTAGGTATGACAGAAATGTTGAAAGCATTAAAGCTTTCAATTTGGTCCCAAACCAGGGTGTGATAGTGGCGTAATTTTTTATTTTTGGTTTGGTATAAGTTTTTCACTTGACAAACCACTAATTCAGCATCCCCTTTGGCATGGAGAAACTTGATGCCTTTGTCTTGAGCAATGTTCAATCCAAGCAACAGAGATTCATATTCAGCTGTATTGTTAGTGTTGTTAAATTGTAATTTTTAAGATGAAAGAAACATATCTCTTTGAGGAGATATCAACACAATTCTGGCTCTCGAATCGGTAGAGGAGCAGCTGTCATCGAATTTTAGAGTCCACACCTCATCAGATACTGATTTTTCTTTAGACTTTCTTTCATTAGAGGGAGGGTCCTTCATTTGTATTGCAACTTATTATTTCTTCTGTTGTTCTAGTTGAACCAATTTTTGGATTGACACTTTCAAAAAATTTATCAGAAGTTTCATGCACTTCATCTGTAGATAGAAAGTAGTTATCCATATCTGAGGATTCAAAAAAAATTTGAGCTTTAGGGGTTGATGTTTGGGCTACCACGTATTTTACCTCCTTTTCAAGGAACAATCTCTTCATTACGCCTTTGACAGGGATTCTTGCCTCAGACAGGTCCATGCTTAGTTCTCTTACATCTTTGTAAAAAATTTGTCTAAGTAAAATGCCATATGATGCTGGAACGTCAGCCACCAAGACAATCATTTTGATTCTCTTGTCTAGAAATGGTGCAAATATAAATTGGGCATCTTTGATTTGCCCTAGTAATGGTACTTGTTTGTTTTTCATGGAAAAACATCTCTCAAATGTCTTGGTCAGTGTGAGGCCAAGAGATTCAACTACTTTAGCAGGGATGACATTATCAGATGCCCCTGAGTCTATAATACAATTACTTAGCTTGTGATCATTTATTAATAGAAAAACATAAAAAAAATTTATTTTTCTAAGGGTAGCTGGACGAGTAATGACAAGATTATTCGGAATGGGCATGTTCTTTGGGAAATCAAGGGTTACTTTTTTAGCTTCTTGTTCTGCAAAGACGGTTTGGTTTTTGACACATTGGACTAACTTATCCAATTGATCAGGATTGGATTTGTATTTTGGTCTTTTTGACATGATCAATTATGTCAAATCGCTGAATTAGATTAGGAACAGAGGAAGGTATTTCAACTTTTTAAGTTTTAGGAGGGATAGGAGCACTGGTTTGCAAAATTGAAGTAGAAGGTGAAGGTGAAATTGATGTACTTACCTTTTAGGTGATTACCAAATTCTTTGACTAGAAAGACATAGTGGTTCCATGCATAACAATTGTAATTGCTAGTTGAGGTTGCTCTTCTGTTTTTTCTTTTTCAGCTTGCTAGATTGATTAGTTTTTGAACTTGGTAAACACTGCATATGATCCATCAAAAGCTTTTTCTTTGCTTTTGAGTTCATCTTGGTAGTTCAGGAAATCAATGTGGGAGTCACCCGCTGATTCTTCTTGATTTTTAACAAGGAAATCAATGTCATTTTCTTGATTCAATTTAGGGTAGAAAGAGAACTCTGACTCTACTTCAAGATATCTCATTGATGAATTGGTTAGAGGAGCTTCTAAGGCAAGTTTCTTTTGTGGGGGAGGAAGACGACTTTGTTGCCCTTGATGCTTGGCAGCATTGCCCTGATATGAGTGATTTAAAAATGTCATTGACATATCTCTGTGTGAAGGAGCAGAAGATATTCGTTGTGCCATTTGCTTTTTGAGAGCAAACAACTCATTTGCCAACTTCTGCACCATTGGATCTGTGGTGCCTGTAGATGAATATTCAGAAGATGATGAGGGTCTATTTTTATTTGGATCTCTTCTTATCTTCACTGCTAAGATGAGATCATCTTCTACTTCAGTGGCCAAATATTGAGCTACAACAAGATCTATTTCACCAACACGTCTAAAAAAAAATTACTTCATGTAACTGAGAATTAATAGAGAAGCATTTGAGATTCTTAGCTGTAGGTCGAGCAATTATAAAAATTTTGTTCCTCAGTTTGTCAAATTTGGCTATGAAGTCCCTCATTAGTTCATGAAGTTCTTTCTTCATCTGTGTAAGTTGAGCCAAAAGTGCATGTGCATCTTTTGCATGTTTGAATCTGGGTTCAAACTTAGCTTTGAGGGTATTTCAATCAATTACTGACCGAGCATGTAGATGATAAAACCAATTTGCAGCAGCTCCTTGTAATGTTTCAATAAATAGCTTGACTACTACATCTTCAAATTCTACTTCAATTACTCCATAGGCTACGTTGAACGCTGCAATGTGTTCATCAGGGTGAACTTTCTCGTCACCATAGAATTTGGGAAACTTCTTCTTTGAATTGCGTGGAAGCTCATGTAGAGGTGGAGTAAGATTGACAGGACCAAAAGAATTATCTCAAGGACCTTGAGCTGCCATTATATGACTATTAAAAGAAGGAATAACAAATTTTAGAGGAGTAATTATTGGCAAAGCTTTATCAACAATAGAAGTGGATACTTCATTTGGCAATGGAGATCTGACTTTAGTAGGAAGAAAGCTCTTAGTTCGTTGGAGGCGAGATGGTGAAGGAAGTAGATCAAAATTACTTTGTTGTACCAACTCAAATACATGGTCAACAATACATTTAGCCTTTTGGCTTCATGTATACCTTGAATCTGCCAGATTGTGAAACAAAAATAAAAAAAGAATTGACCTTGTTTTAGTTTGAAGCTTGAGGCTTTAAACTGTGCATTTTTTCCAATTAATGTGGAGGTGAATGGTAAGGTTATAATAATAATAGGCAAAACACAGAAAAAGAATGGAGTCTATAATGGATAATGGTAGACACTGATTCCATCTGAAACTTGAGGTTTCAGAATGCACATAACTATATCTCCAGTGGAGTTGCCAAAAACTATTGGTTGAATATTTTGTCGATCAGTGTACTGATAAACAAAATAGGTCTAATCATCCAAAGTAGGAAGATTGGTCATCCAAATGTGTAGGTTTACCACATCAAAAGGGGACTAATCTCTCCTCTCATCAAGGGGAGGTTCCCTATATATATGCTATATATAAACATAAAATAATACTCAAGGGTAGGGTAAACCATCCATCTCTTTTTTTCAGAGATGATGCATGCAAATCAAAAGAGAAATATTAATAAAAATGATAGAAAGTACTCTTCTTTCAGAAGTACTATTCAGAAAACCACAAGAATTTTCATGGTAGTAATTGCAAAATGTAATAAAAAACGTAGTAACCAGCAGATTGAGATGTAGCACAAAGTCTCCACTTTAATTGTGTAAGAGTGAGATACGAAGGACAATGAGGGCACAAAGTCGTCACAAATTCTTTTACACAGAAACAAAAGGAAAACACACTAAAGGCAATTATGGAGGCACAAAGTCTCTCCACAGTTGGCTTCAGGACACCTTCCTGACTACTTTCACTAATTTCGCTTATTGAATTAAAAGAACAGAAAATATATTAAGGAAAAAGACATAAGAATAGTTTTTCCAACAACAAAGATATCATAGCACAAAGTCTGAAAAGTCACTTGCTTTTTTATTCTAATAACAAAATATGATTAACAATCTAAGCTCAAAGTCTCAGTAATGCCTTCCAATTTGGGCAGAGTTTTGTTTCTGATAATCAGAGAGAGAGATCTCTTATAAATAAAAGAGAGTCTCTTATATAACCTTTTCAAGAAGGACTTGGGAACAGTAACACATCATGTTGCATTGAAGTTTGTTAAGAAGACACGCTGGAATTTAGGGGCATTTACCCATTTGCTTTTCTCAATGCAGAAAAATGGGTCACGCTATTGAAAGTTTGCATCTTTCAATATCCACCTGGGGGTTTACTTTTAGAAACATATCTGATGCACAAATGTTTCTGGTTGTTCCTGCTCGTTCCTCATTTTTTGGGTATTTGAATCGGGTCCTCAATTCAGTTCAATGCTCTGTTCCTTAGTCGCTTCCTGCTGATCTTTTGAGAACTCTGTAGAAGATGACACTTGGCAGCTTCCGCTGCATTTGATATTGTGTCTCAATAGATGACACGTGCCAGCTTCCGCTATGACTTTGAAAATGACACGCGACAACATAGCGGGTTTTCTATTTTTTTGGACTTTTCTTTCGGAGGAAAAAGTTTGAAAGAATTCTTTTGGAGGAAAAATTCTGAATAAATTCTTTCGGACAATTTGTCTAAAGGAATTGTCTCTTTGTCACTTTTGCCGGGGGAACTTTTTCGAAGGAAATCCATTTGCTCTTTTGGCCTTTGAATTGGTCCATTTGCCTCCTTCCTGCCTTCCGCAAGGGCTATTTGAGCTCCAAATTAGCATTTCAAGTTTTTGCAATGGTTCACTTCGACTTCTGAGTGTCCTCTGAAAGCATTGTTTGTCCCTTGAAAATTTGCCTTAGTCGATTTTATGTGAATCTCAAATTGTGACACATGGCAACATCCGTTGTGAAACAGGTAAGGACACGTGGCAGCATCCGTTGAACTTGTAGAAGCTTTGAATGCCTTTTGAGTGTCTTGCGAAAGATGACACTTGGTGGCTTCTGCTACATTTTGGAAACACTATAGAACTATGTGGGATTCATTTTAAATTCATGCAGATGATGCCACTTGGCGTGTTCTTAACTTATAGAGGACACGTGGCAACATCCGCTGCTCTTAAAAACAAAGTGAAATGAGGCTTGAAAGATGACACTTGACAGCATCCGCTGAGTTCTGTCGAGTTTTTATTTCCTTAGTCACTTTTGCCACGGAAATTCCCTCCGCAAGGGCACTTGTGTCTTTGATGCTTGGGGCACTCTTTTGAACTTGTCACTTGAACCGACCAATTGAACCAACTTTGGTTCAACGGTTCAATGGTTAATTCCCTTGTTTCTATTGACTGCTTGAACCAAGATTCTTTGAAACAAGCCTCGTTGAACTCGTTGAACCTTGAACTAGTCCTAAAAATGACTAAGTGTCGAAAACTTGTTCTTTTGATTGAACTTTCCTGTAGAAGCCTTTGAACCTGTTGAACCATTAGTCCGTCACTTCCTTGTTCTTTCTAAGCTCTTTTATCTTCATCGCACCGGTTGAACCTTTGAACCTGTGAACTCATTGAACCCTTTGGTTCAAGGTTCAACAGTTCAATCGATTCATTCTTTTTATTTCGCTAAGTCCTTTTGATCTTTTTGAACCAAACACGTTGAACCATTTGGTCATTGAACATGTTGAACCTTTGAACCAAAGTGGTTCAATGGTTCAACGGTTCAATGGTTCAAGCCTTCTTCTCTTTGATAAGTGTTTTGAAGCTATTGAACCTTGAAGCGGTTGAACTTTGAACCTTGACAAATGCGCTTAACTCTTGCTACTGATGTAGAACCTTTGAACCCATTGAACCCGTTGAACCAAAAAGGTTCAAGGTTCAACGGTTCAATGGTTCAATCCTTGCTTAGAAGCTTGCCGATGAACTCTTTTGGTTGAACCTTGTCGTTGAACCAACTTTGAAATCGCCTAAGTGTTGAGAGCTTGCTTCTTTTCTACAGAGTCCGTAGAAATTAACCTGTGAAGCCCGTAGAACTTGGCCTGCAGAGTCTATAGATTTTCTTCCTGCAGAGTCCGTAGATTCAAGCCTGCAGAGTCCGTAGATTTCTGAGAAGCTTGAAAAATGAGGAATTTGAATGCTCAGAACAAATTTCGAGAAGGGAAGAGATTATTTTGGTCTGTTGAACCAAAATAGTTCACATGTCCCAAAAATGAGAAGTCTATTTTTGGGGACAACAAACCGGAAGACTTATAGGTCTGTCACAGAAAAATTTAGAAAACAAAGTGAAAATTTATCACTAATATATAAAGGCCAAATCGTAATCAATAGTTCCAGGGAGTACATATCCAAAATTAAAGCAACTCACAAGAAAGAGGGAAAGAATGTTGATAAAGAATTGTCCTCTGTTGTGAATGCTCAAATGTTTATCACCTAAGCATATGGTGTTGAATCTAATGTCAACAATAGTGTCTTTCAACAATGCCAAGAGTTTGCAATTCAACTGCTAAATTGCAATTTAGAAGTTTTTATATACACTGCTCGTTTCTCATTTTTCATATGGTTTTGAATCTAATGTCAATAGAAGTGTCTTTCAACAATGTTAAGAGTTGTTTGCATTTCAACTCCTCGATTGCAATTAAGAAGTTTTTATACATGCTACTCGTTTCTCATTTTTCATATGGTTCTGAATCTAATGTCAACAATAGTGTCTTTCAACAATGTCAAGAGTTGTTTGCATTTCAACTCCTCGATATGAGTAATGGGTTATTTTAAGAAAGTTATGATTTACCAAAAAATAAAAAATAACACAACATAAATGGCATTTTTTTGGAGGTCTTTGAATTATTTTTTAGAGCTTAGAGAATGTCAACACACTACATTAGCAATGTGAATGTAGTTTTGGATAACCGAGCTTTTTGGAAAGATATTATAATAAAAAGATTGAGAATACCTCAAAAAGTTGACCCCAACAAGATGGCCCAACCTTGCTAGCTATTATTAACAATTTCATTTTATTATATATCTTATTCTTAGAATTTGTTCTATATAGTTAAATCTATTATTAATTTTATAAGTAGATATTATGTATGTTGAAGTGGTCAATATTTTATTATTTTATATATAATTTATTATTAATATATTTTTGAAGAGAAGAGTTTCTTTTAGATCTATTTTAGATTGTTCTTAAATTGAAAAAGAGAATGTTAAAATTGGTTGGCTAATAAATATTTAATTAAAAATATAATTTTTATATTTAACTTTAATTGATAGTTTATTTTTTATATATAAAAAATATTTTTTTAAATTAAGATAGACATTGTAAAAAAATTATTAATTTGTATAATTATAATTTTTTTAAATAAATTTTAATAAAAATTTTATATTTATTTATAACTTAATATATTATATTTTAAATAAATTTAAATATTTTATGTATAAATTAATATTTCATATATAATTGAATTTGTATTTAATAATATCAAATTAATTTTATATAATAATTAAATTAAGATTTTCTTTCATGATGAAACATATCATTAACCTTATCTTTTAAATTATTTTATATTAAATGATTAATTTTTTTTTTTTTAATAAATTTATTCATAATTTTAAAAATAAATTTTTGTAAAAATAAATATTCTAATTATTTTAATATTTCATACAAATTATATGTATTAATATCATCTATATTTAAAACAAATTTTAAGACTATTCTAAACTTTTGTAGGGACTCGCTTCATGGCGCTTTTGTTTTCTACGGATCCAAGAAATTCGCATGGATCCTGGACAAAAGCTGCATTTTTTTCATTATTATTATGACTTGAAAATGAGTTGTGTTAATTAAAGATATTTTGCTTCACAATGAACTTGAACAATGGTAAAGTGGTGGGAAAAGGTATAGTCATAATGTAGACACATAAATTTCATTTAGTGTCAAAATGCACCTAAATATATTTAATAATTTCTTTTAAATTAATAAATCACATTTCTTCCTAAAATCAAATAATTGAATAAGTCAATTGCGCATTCTTAAATCCTTATTTTAAATAATAAAATCTAGATTTTCTACCTATTCAAACCTCTTTCACTTTTTTCTCCCTCATCCCAACCAAATCCACAAAGTTTTATGACTTCTCACTTAAGTTGTCAAGGAAATTGACTAAGTCTTCCTGAGTCAGCTAACCAACCCCTCTTTTCTCAATCAGGGTGAAAAGGTCTCCATCCTCATGGGTGAGGACTCATCCTCCACTGTTGATCATTTGGAGCATTGAAAAATTCCAAATGATCCTTCATCGTTGGATCATTTTTCGAGCATCTATAAATAAGCTTGCAAATCTCTATTTTCAATCATCATAATCAAGCATCAAAATCGTAATCATATATTTTGGAATCACAAGATCTTGACTCTTGCACACAAGTGAATCAAAGCGAATAAAAATCTTTCTTTTGCACCAAAATGTTGCTCGTTCTCTCTTTGTGTTGGAGGAGTGAGCACCACATATTTGAAAGAGGAAATCAGATATACATCGCAATGGAGAAATCTTGTATTCAAAGTGTGATGTTTTGATTGTTATTTTTTTAATTTGTGGCTCTACCTTAGTTGAATTTTAGTTTATATTAGAATTAATTTACTTTCTTTGCATTTTTAAAATTTAGTTCATACATTTTTAGCATGTTTGGTGGGATCTCTCCCACATATTTTTAATCTTTTTATCATCTTTTGCACTTAGATAATATTTCTCTTTTGATTTTTATTGTTGATGCTTGTATTTTGCATTTAATGTTGTTTCTTTTAGTGATGATATGGACTACATGTTATTGTCACCAATTTTTTATTCGGTTGTATACATTTATTTACGTAACAACAAATTCAGAGGTTTTAACATTGAAATTGTAGGATTTATAGTGAAATTGTTCTTTTTTTCTATGTTTTTTGTGTTTTTTGTTCTCTTTTTGGGTCAACAACATTTTCGTTTGGCAACAATGCTTTTGTTAGCATCAACAACATTTTTGTCATCAAATAACGAAATTATTTTACCTTACACCAAAATTGCTCTTTTCTACAGCAAAATTGCTCTTTTCTGCAACGAAATCGTTAGTTCTTACAATGAAATCATTTCTGTATGTAATGATTTTGTCTTTTTCTATAGCAAATTCGTTCCTATGTACAATGAATTCATCATTTCTCATAACAAAATCATTGCTCTCTACAATGAAATCATCCTATAAGCACAGAGTTTTGTTTTGTATTTTGTACTTTCTGAGTTTTTTCTGTGTTGTCTTATTTCAATTTTGCTTTTTTGACTTCACTATGTAACAATGTTTTTGTCATAAAGTTTAGTTTTTTACTTGTTTTCCGTGGGTTTTCACTTGTTTCATTGCAGGTTATTTCATTTCTCGCTAAAGCAAACATTCTAACACCTTGTTTGCAAAACGTTTACTAAAGAGGATTAGCAAAAAAATCAATAAAAGCTAATTTTTCTTGTTGCTAACATTTTATTTTTATTTTCTTAAAATTTTTAGTAATTACATCACTTTTATTTCAAAATTAATATATGTTACCCAAGTAATCGCTGCATATGATCTTTCCTCGATGTTACATTGGTGATGAAACTTGAAAATTATAAACAAGTATATACTTTTATTTTTATTTTCTTAAGGTCTTTATTGACCATGGATTTTACCACCACATAGTAGGTCAAACTCCATTTATTGGTGAGGTATATAAATCGAAACTTAGTTATTTCAATTGCCTAAGTAGTTATGTGTTTTAAGTACACCATGACGTGAGGGAAATTCATGCTCCAATACTCAGGGTTTTAATAGCTAACTCAAAATCTGATATTATTAATTATCAACACACTGAGATTCTATGACTATGTTTAGCACTTTGGGACAATACCCAATAATGTACATCCGCTCTATCAATTTCTTCCATGATTTTTCCCCCTTAGATAAGCTTATATAAACTTTAAGCCTCAGATAACTTTTTTATCGTTTGTCTTTGGTGCATCAGTTAGCAGTGAGCATCGATAAATAAATTTTTACACACCCTCAAAACTGGGCTTAGTGGGTCATAAAAATTATATGATCCTCCATGATTAGTGTCTTGAAATATTATGTCACAACTGAGAGCACAAATGAGTGAGTGACAACAAAAAGTTCAAAAGTTGTTCACAACCTTTCTTTCCTAGTTTTCACCCTTTATGTGCAATTACTTGTTTGTTTAGAGTAAAATTGTTTATTTTTTCTTTATGATTATTATGTGTTGAAAATATTTATTTGAAAACTAATTATTTTAAAATTACATCCTTAAAATAATTGGTTCAAAAATTTAAGTTTTTCAGTCAAATCTTTGGTTCGTATTTTTAGTTTAGATCATCATTTTTTATTCAAGTCTTTTCCTTTTTCTTTTAGAATCATGTCTATTACACGTCAAATGGCCATGTTGAATCCTCCTACTACAAGGAAGAGCCTTTTGGTAATGATCCCTTTCAGTCTCTTGGTCAAGAGCATCATGTAGAAATACATGAAATAACCAAGCACGAAGAAGAAGAGGGAGGGATTATCAAGATGAAGGTACCCTGAAAGCTACCCAACCTCCACCTTCCCTAGATGAGTATATCATGCCCAATAAAAATGAAGTATTAATTTGAGTCTTGCGATTTGGTGCCATGTTTCCATCTGATTTTGATGTGCATAACTTCTAATATTTCATTGCAAGTAAAGAGCCTTCTTCTTCCAATATTAATCAACAAAATCTACAAGGCTCTTTGGAAGGAAATAATGCTCTCATTTCTTATTCACAATCTCATCCCCAAGTCTTCGAAGATAAAGGGAAATTTATTTCCCGTGAAGAGTCATGCCAAGTTAGTCATGATTTTCCTACGAAAATCCATGCAAATCAAGGAAGTTAAGAGATTTTGAACTTTCAATCTCACCAATCAAATAATCCCTCTAGCAATCCTACCATGAATGTAAATACAAATTTACAACACCATCCAAACAATTCAAGTTTGAATATAACTTCAAACTCATCAATCTTACAACCCACTAATCAAAACTTGAATCTACTTCAATTTTTTCCATCATACATCAAAATCATCCCAACTTGAATGTGGATCTCCCATCTAATTCAAATCCAAGCAATCAAAATTTGATTACACCAAATTTGGGTATGCACCCAAGCTTATAGGGTTATGATCAAACCAATCCAAGTGTAAATCTTTATTCAAACTCATCATTCAATCCAAATCAAAGTTTTCAAAACTTACCCATCCTATCTAATCCTAACCAAAACTTGAATACATATTCTGGTTTGCCCAATCAATCACTAAACCTTAGTTTGAATGTTGCTTCATGCACATTCAATAATCTGAGTATAAATCCAGATGTACCAAATCTATTGTTGTTGGGACCAGTTCTTTCGAATCTCAATCCAACTCAAAACCAATCTATCTCTAACCTAATTCTTTCATTTAAATCCACCCCAAATCCCAATGCTAACTTAAGCAAAAATCAAATACAATCTAATGCTAACCTTAACCTTAATAATCTCAACATAAATAACCCAAATTTAGGTTTCAACCAATTTAGTTCAAATCCTAACATTCCTCAACAAAATAAACCAAGTGTGTTTAGCCAAACAAGCTTTTGTCAAAATACTAGTTCCAATCTCAAGAACTTTAATGCTAACACATCAAACAATCCAAACTTTAAATGCAAATCTAAACCAAGCAAGTTCAAATTTTACACAAAATCTCAATCTTGGTTCTAGCCAAAATCCAAACCCAACCCAAACCAATTTTGATTTCAACACAAATTCAAGACAAATGAATTTTGGTACTAATCAAAACCTTGTTTATAACACCAATACTTTTTCCCAACCTCAAAACCTTAACTATAAAAATCAAATTCACAATAATTTTTCAAACATACCCCAATAAACAAACCAATTTACAAATCAACCACCTAGTTCTTTAAGTCAAATGGACCAACTATCCCCTTTTCTCATGCAAGAATTTCAAAATATAAAGGATAGAATCCAAAGCTTGTAAGATGGTTCCTGCAACCGACAAAAGCAATTTAAGTTTGAAGATATTTGTTCAGATCCCTATGATTTGAGAAAAATGACTACACCATTTTCCAAATATTTTGAGCTCCCCAATTTTGATAAGTACAAAGGTAAAAGAGATCTCATGGAACATTTAACGAGATTTTATCATGCATGTGTAGACGTTGCTTATAACAATGAATTCATGTTACATATATTTCCAGGAAACCTTGGAGGCTAGGCTCTTGAATGGTTCTCAAGACTTCTGAAAGGATCTATCTTCACTTTTGAAGACCAATCTAAAAAGTTTATCCGTCACTTCTCTTACAACATTGAGAAAGACTCGACCACCCTAGACTTGCATAATATCAAACAATGAAATTTTGAAACTTTTGCTTCGTTCCTTCAAAGATGGAGGGCAATGGCAAGCCGATTTACATGGTCATTTCTAGAAATAGAGTTAGTGGAAAATTTTATGAACAACTTAAACTCAGATTTAGGAAATCACTTACTACTTCTTTACCCATGATCTTTTGATGAGATTATCGAAAAGGGAATTCAGGAGGAAAGAACTTTTATCAATAGGGGTATAATTAAAATCCTTAAACAAGGCAATAACAATTCCTCCAAACTAGCAGACAAACCCAAATTCTTTTCCAAAAATAATAATCTTGTTGGAGATAGTGTAACTGATTTAGAACTTGCAAACTCAAACATATAATTAATCAACTCATAACATCACAATTCTAGTGGGAAACCAAAACAAGGAAGACCAAAATGTAAGTTTACTCAATTAGGTGACACTTAAGAAAATGTTTTCCAAAAGTTGGCCCATGCGAACATGATTGTATGGCCAAACAGAAAGCCTTTTGAAAAAAATGTTCTAAAACTTGACTAGTACAAAGAGGACAAATACTATGAATACCATCAGATAAGAGGTCATTCAACAAATCAATGCATGCATCTAAAACATTGCATTCAAGATCTTATTGATAAAAGTGACATAGCAGTAGAAAACTCATCATCAAAACAATCTAATAACCAAAAATTAGGGATATACCAGGATTCATTACCTAATCATTAGCAAGGTAAAGGTAAACAAAAACAAGAGCAACTAGAATCAAGCAATGTCAACCATGCTAGTCATCCCTTTGATTTCATAATCAATAGCATTGATATGGTAAATAAGCATGTTAACATTGTCACTTTACCAAAATATGAATGTGTTGTCACTATAATATGTGCAAAGCTCACCTTACCAAGTGTATCCTCATCTAATGTTGAGTGTAAGTACAACATTATAGATCACCTTGAGAAAACACTAGCCAACATATCCATTCTAGACCTTCTCAAGCCTTCCCCCGTGTATAAAGATATTTTGTATAAAGTCCTTCAAGAGTCTAACATTCATCAAAACATTGATCCCACAAACTTCCAAGCGTTAATAGGTTCTTTGGCAACATATAACCAAGTAACATTTGATCATTCTGATGTTTTTCCTTTAGGTTTAGATCATAACCTCCCCTTGTATATAGAGGTTGCTATTTCTAGGCATAAGGTAAAAAGGGTTTTTATAGATAATGGTTTGACCCTTAATCTATGTACACTAAGACTCATAAAACATCTTGGATATTTATTAACAATATTAGAGGCAAATATCATAAAAATAAAGGCATATGATAATAATAAGCATTAGTCTATTGACACAATCCATCTTCCTTCGATGGTAGGGTTTATAATTAAAGAAACACTTGTTTATGTTCTTGATCTTGATTTACTATATAATATACTCCTTTTATGCCCATCAATCCATTCTATGAATGCCATTCCATCCACCCTCCATCTTTGCTCGAAATTTTTCCATGCAAGAATGGAAGTAACTATTCAAGGGGATCCTCATCCCTTCCAATATTATAAGTTTTTAGAAGTTAAATACCAAAAATCTATCTCCCAATCATAGAAGACAATTTCAGACCTCTTGAGGATTACCCTTCATTTGAAAACTATGTCAATCTTGAAAGTTTATTTTAAACACCTCCCCTTGGTGGTTGGATTAATACTCCAACTCCATCTATATATATTGAAAAAACATTAACCTATTCACCATCCATTGAGCAAGATTCCAATAGTCCATCCATTGAGCAAGCTTCCAATAATCTACCTGTTGAACAAAATCCAATCCATTATCCAATAAACCATCATCTTCTACTTCTTCCCATTTCAAAATCATTGATCGAGGCATGAATGAGTACATTATTCAAGATTTTTATACAAGCACAATACACACCAATCCTAACGAATATGGTAGGCCAAACCATCTAAAGGATAAAAGAATGGTTAAAAATCTTGATCAAAAACGTTTTCTTGAGGGAGGGCTCCTTTTTGATGAACATATTGATGATTCAAATTCTTCCTAGATTTAATCTAATGAATTAGATGCTTTCTTTTCTTCCAATATATACCCCATTACAAAATCCATCATGTGCAAAATAATGAATTATAAAGGCAAAGGTCTTGGTTTCTGTGCACAAGTTGTCATTAAACCAATAAGACTAAAAGCCAATGAAGGGAAGAATGGTTTAGGATTTAACCCACTTAATATGCATCTAACAATTTTCCAAAGTGACCCTTCTAGTGAGTCAGAAGATGATTCATTGGGCAACAAAAAATGTTCCATCATTAACCGTTTTGAAGATCTAGCCTTTACCAATCTTTTCCATGAAAACGTCATTATAACACTTAAACTTGCATATCCTTCTCTAATCCAATGGGACCAACAATTTACACTCCAACTCGACCATTTTCAAAATTATGAAGCTATATCTGAGTTTTTAAGAATCAGGGATCAAATTCCTATAGGTGATCATAAGAAGGGTTGTCTAATACAACTAGTAGATTTTGCATATTTTGGGGAACAAAAATTACATCAATCTATTAGTTTTGCATCAACATTAAAATAAGAAGAGGTTGAATAAGATTTCTATCTTCCTACACCACCCCTATCTTATAAAGATGAATAAAGTCTACTTGTTGAAGAAACCATTCCTATAAACATTGACACTAAAGCTGATCCAAAGATTGTAAAGCTTGTTATATCACTCAATCTAGAAGAAAGAGATATATTTACACTGCTGCTTTGTGAAACCTATGATGTATTTGCATGGTCTTATGCAGATATGCTAGGGTTAGATCCAAAGTTAGTAGTTCACCACCTCATGGTGCATCCAGATGAAAAACCAGTAAAGCAAAAACTCAAAAAAATGCATCCCAAAATAGAACTACTAGTAAAGGAAGAGTTGAAGAAACAGTTGGATGTAGATTTTATACACCCCATCGACTACTCACATTAGATATCAAACATTGTAACAATTTATAAAAAACTTGAGGGGATTAGAGTATGCACGTACTTTCATGATATAAAGAAAGCATGCCCAAAGGATGACTTTTCATTACCTAACAAAGATATGATCGTTGATTCAACTGCAGGCCATGAAATGCTATCTTTAATGGATGGATTTCCCAGCTATAAGCAGATTAAAATTTCTAAAGAAGATCAACATAAAATGACCTTTATAACTCTATGGGGGACATTCTACTATCAAATAATGCCTTTTACATTGAAAAATGTTGGGGTAACATATCAAACGACAATGATCGTTATCTTTTATGACATGCTTAATGATATTATGGAGGACTGCGTGGATGACATTTTGGCTAAATCTAAATCTAGAGCAGATCATCCTTAGATGCTTTGGTGTATCTTTGAGTGAATGTGATAATATAACATGAGGTTAAATCCTAAAAATATGTGTTTGGTGTTACATCAGGAAACTTGTTAGGATTTATTGTTTCACAACGTGTCATTTAAGTTGATCCTTCAAAAGTTTTAGCTATCATGGATATGCTACCACCTTAAAATCTTAAGCAGCTTAGAAGCTTACAAGGAAAGATACAAGCCATCAAAAGATTTATTTTTTAGCTTGCAGACATCTGTCACCCATTCAAATCTTTATTGAAAAAGGATATCTTTTTTACTGGATAGAAGATTGTGAAAAAATATTTAGTAATATCAAGTAGTATCTTTCTAATCCACTAGTATTGATGCCACCAATTGCAGGTAAACTCATTTTTTTGTATATCTCAACTACTCAATATGTCATTGGAGCATTGCTAGCACAACTTGATGATAATGGAAAAGAAAGAGCAATATACTACTTGAGCAAAACATTGATATCCTATGAATTAAATTACTCTCAAATAGAAAAAGCTTGTCTTGTAGTTGTTTTTGCTTCCAAAAATCTACAACATTATATTCTTAAAAATCAAACAAAAATCATCATTAAAATTGACCCTCTTAAATATCTCCTATCCAAAACTGCTCTAATAGGTAGGATGGCTAAGTGGGTTATGCTGCTTAGTGAGTTTGATTTAGAGTATGTCAATCAAAAGGAAACCAAAAGGAAAGTTCTACTAGATGTATTAACAGAAGCACCACTCCATGGGAAAGCACCTCTCATTGAAGAATTTTTGGATGATGCAATTATGTCTATAGATGAATCCCTACTTTGTTAAATTTTCTTTTATGGTTCTTTTACATATCATCCCTCGGGGGCAGGCATGTTGTTGGTAACACCTGATACAAATTGTATTCCTAGAGCATTCCAAATTGAATTCCCATGTACAAACAACATAACAAATATATGAAGGTCTCATAACATGCCTCAAGATGGCAATTCAGTCAAGAATCCAATAACTCCTTACTTTTGGTGACTCCGAGCTCATCATTGATCAAGTATCTAATGAATTTTAAGCACATGATGATAAGCTAATACCTTAAAATAAAATGGTGGATAGCTTGAAAACATCTTTTGAATACATCCAATTCAAACAAGTGCCTTGAATCAACAATCAGGCAACATATGCTATGGAAACAATAGGATCCTTACTTGACTTAAACACAAAGCATAATAAATTATTGGTTGAGTACTTAAGGATGCTTTCTTATGATACGCCAGAATAAAAAATGATTGGTGAGGTAGTTGGTGTATGTAATAAAAAATGTATCATGTCTATAATTCAAACTTGGCTCAGATAAGATAGAGCATACCTATACTTTCAATTAGAAACATATTTGCTAAGTGAGGGTATAATCAATATGGGGATCCGCTAGACCTGATTAAGGGATAATTTATCATAATACACTATGCTAAGAAGGGTTCCAAATCCTCCAGTCTAACACAATCATGTAATAACCCTAAGAGGGTCCTAGGTTTGATATTTCAACTAATCTAATAACAAGAGAAGTAAATCTATTTTAGTGCTCACCAAAGCTTATGGCACAAAGTGGGGGTTAGGAACAATAAAACTAAACATGCATAGAAGACATATACTCATGTCAATGTATATGGAATCCTAATACATGGAAGAGAAACAAAAGTGCATTATATATCTACTCTTACAAAGGAGAATTAAAGTTAGGAACACTTACCTTCGAAGATGAACCCACCGAGCCTTAATCTCTCCCTTAGCCAAGGTGATTTGAAAGAGATTATTGTGTTATGTAAGGATGATAAAGACAATAAGCTCTAGGCTACAAAACCTATTAGTGTATCCAAAATACTTCTCCATAAGACAAGATCTGTATCTCCAAAGAAAGTATGGAACCCTAAACTTTACTTTTCAAGTAGAATGGTCAATAAGCAGATGTTCATTCGCACTTCTTAATTAATTTAATTTTATCAAATGGTGGGAAATGAACTTGTATATATAGGTGGATCTTTCCCTAAGTCATTCCAAAAATGTATGTCGACAAGGTCGACCTAGTCGACCCAATATAATTATGAATAGTAATTCACTAGGTCATGAGCTAGGTCAACCAAAGGTCAAGTAGTTCCTAAGTGAAAATCACTCTAAAATTGTACAGGGTCAACCTAGTACAGTGAACAAAGGCTAAAAAATGTACAAGGTTGACCTACTAGACCTAGTACAACCAACTGTTATAAGGGGATTAAGGCAAGGAAAAGAAGTGTTGGCCCTTAAATTTTTGACTAAGTGTTGTCCCATTTTAGCATGGGACTAACACAGTATAGAAGAATTGTGCTACGAGAGGACCATGGTGCATAACTGACAAGTGTAGAAGCATCATGGCATGGAACCTATTGGGTGAAAAAGGACAATGTCATGGAAGGACCAACATAAGAAGACCTAATCAGAGGAGAACAAGTCAAGAGAAACCCGAGAGCGTAGGACTCAAAAATGAAGTAGAAGACTAGGGGAATGCGTGGGAAGTGGGAAGTAGTTGGAAGAATGGTTCAAATGGAACACCCTAACCTTATGGTTAGGAGGTCTTGTACCAGCCTGTAAGGAAAGGAACATATTGCTGCTGAAATATAACATAGAGCAAGAATCTAGGAGGCACAAAAGCCTAGATCTTGAGGAAGAACTATTTATTAAGTGCCATGACTCTCAGTCTATTGAGAGTTTGTTTCCACCTATATAGGTCATTAATTATTGTATACACTTGGTCAGGGCAAAACAAGTATAAATACCCTGTTTATAAAGCATTACAGGGAGGATAGTCGAGGGAATTCAGTAGTGTTATGGTGGAAAATCTTAAGCTTAATATAAGGTAACATCTTGTATCAATTTGTGTTACTATCAGTGATGGTATGAATCATGTTAAAACTCTTTATGTGAAAAAAAAACCTTATATATTCTTTTCGAAGAACTTAATGCTAATTACAAAGATGACTATAATCTGAATGATAATGCTAATCGAATCTAGAACTCATAGGAATGAAGTAGTAAGTTTAGGCTTTTACATAATCATTGCTTAATTGATAAATATGAAAAAATTTATCCCATTTGTGATACAAAATCTATGGGAACCGATCTATTTCCACATGCTTTGGGTGGGCATGCAAGACCCAGGTCTTACGTGAAAGGGCCAGTGCACTAGCACATTGGATTATACTTCAGCATTGGAGCTAGACTTTGCCAAAAATGACCCAACATTTTGGTTTTGTTGTCGAGACCCAAAGCACTTGAAGCAAAATCATGGGAAAATGTTTGAGCATATTATGTTGTAAAATATAGAAGAATGGGTTACCAGTGTTGAAGATAATTTTACAGTTCCATATCTTGAGCCAAGAATCTCTGCACGACAGTGGGTGGAGAAGAATATCTATAGTCCATTGTATGAAACCTTCTTTTCAGAGGTCCTAGTTATTTTACCTATTTGGTTAATAACATATGTTCAAGGATGATTAAGGAATCTTAGAAGGAGGTAATCTTTGATGCTAGAACGATAAAGGGTTTTAGCATGACTCAAAGTTTTGTGGACATGAGCATTCAACTTTTGGTGGAAAGGAATTATGAACAACTATATCCTAGAGTACGTTGTCACCACTTACTCATGTCCTGAAGAAGCCAAGATTTGATTCCTTCAAGAACTGTGAGGTCACTATCTTCAGCGTTTTGCTTTTGAAATTAAGAAGTTATTTGTTGATCTTGGACTGCAAACTATACCAATGGAGAGTTAAATCCTCTTGTGCATGAGCCACACATTTAGAAAGGGAGAATAGGTGTTGATAGAATATTTTGGGTTTAAAATGGTAGCTAGATAGTGTGCACTACAAAATAGAAGTATGATGAAGCTAGCAAAGGATCATGGGAGTTAGTAATGTGGGAAGAGATTGGAAGAACTCAAAGAGTGTTGTTAGGAGCCGCAAGGAAGTGGAAACACATGAGGACCCCATCACTTTCCAACTACATTCTATGCCACTTTTATCTTACAACGGAGAAACAAGCTAGATGACAAGAGTCAAGGAACTAAGTTTGAACCAACCTGGCTCCCCCAACATCATGCCTCTCATGCCTTTGAGTCAGACGAAGTACACATTCAAAATTGGGATACATACGGTTTGGAGTCAGAGTTTGAATTGGTAAGGGATACTAAAAGTTGTTGGGTTATTGGTGGCATTGATGTGTTTTCATTGATGTCAAGTGGCATTGGTGATGAAATAGTGGTATGAGAGTGCTCTTGGTCTAATATGCATGATCTTAGTCTTGGTTGCTAGAGAGAGCTTGTGGGAGTAGTTGGTTCTATGGAGGCATGAGTGGATATCATGGAGCTAGGAGAGAGAGCATTTGATATGTTCATGGTATGATCCTATCAAGATAAGTCTTCTCATATAGTCTTTAGGTGGAGTGCAAGTCATCCTATGCCTTGTGGGATTGATCATGTATAGTTGCATATGGAGGTAAGTGTTGTATGACTTGTATGTTCTTAGTAGGTGATTCTAGAGCTTGTATTAAGTGCATTGAAGATATCTAAGGTGCTATGAGATCAGTGGATAATTTTCCAAGTACCTTCAAGAAGTAAGTTGGCCTAGTGATTCTAGGCCTAATAGGCAAGGTGGACTAATGAGGTCCTTGTGAATAGTCATGAATAAGATCCAACTTGAAAGTGCTTAGTAAGCTTGGCATATGCATGTTGGACATATATAGGATGCTGAGAGGATAGGTGTATGGTTTGAAATAGGTGGTTAGTGATCTGCAAGACAGTTTGGCCATTGGCCTAGTTGGCCTAGGTGGGCTTGTGACGCCTTGTGAAGGGTTAAAGGGTGTTTTCAGGTTGGTGAAGCTTAATTTTGCATGAGAGATGGTCAGGTAATATTTTTCAAGCATGTTGATAAGGTCTAAGGTCAGAGATTGAGCTACAAAGTTAGAAAGTTGGTTTAGAAGCTTCAAAGGGTGCTAGAAATGAGTGAAAGGAGCTCGAGAGGAAGTTTCTCATGCTTGTTGGCACGCTTAGGGTTTGTATGGGAAGCTGAGCTCTTTGGAGTAGTTAGGGAAGATCCCTAAGAAATTTTTTTGAGCATTGGTTTAGGAGTTAAGGGATAGTGCTTTATGAACATTCGTTAAGAATGTAAACTGGTTAAAACCCTTTATAAACCCTCATAATGGAGTGATTGGAAAGATCTTGCTAGAAAGGACCTAGAATAGATTGGTTGACCAATTTTGACTATTGGAAGGTATAAAGGACTCCTATAGGAATCTTTAGGTGGTAGTGGTGTGTTAGGGTGGTGAGCAGAAGGTATAAAAATATGCTTGTCTTTAAAGATTTTAGTGCTATAGGTAGGGTTGACTAAATCAACGCATAAGAGTTGTTGGAGATCGAAGTCCAGGACTTGTTATTTAAATACATAGAGTTTTTTTTCAAGAAATAGTTATTGTGTCAATTATCTAAGTCAATTAAGTTGACTAGTCACTAGAGTGAAAATGGAGCAAATAGTGAACAAAAGCCAGTCAAAGTTAGAACCTATTTAAAGATTGATTTTAGGTGTTTAGGGATGAAAAAAATGGTTTGGGGTCTTAGTTTAAGACCTATCCCTCCTATTTCACTTATGTGTAAGTGTTGATGGTGCTTATAAAATATCTAGAAGGAGCTCACAAAATGACTAGTCTGTGTAAGATAAGATATTGGAACCCATGACAATGAGAATGGTTTGCAGTAGTAAAGTGGCCATTGAAGCATATGAATTTTGTGATTTTAAATCTTCTAAGGTTGTTGTAGCATCACATTAATGCATTGGAAGATCAAGGAAATGTCTACACAAATGTTAGATGTCATGTTCATTATGACTGGTTTTTGGTGCTCATAGGCAGTCTGCAGTGGCCTATTTAGAGAGGCTAATTTGCATTATTATGAGCAGATTTTGAGGTGAGTGTGAGATTGGTGATATTATATGAGTGTTATAGCTTTAGTACATGGATTTGGTATTTATAATTTATCTATAGTTTGGTTGGATCAATCAAAGATCTTTGACTGAGTTTATGGGATGCATGACCAATTTGAGTAATCAGTTTGTTTGAGTTGGTTTGGACCTATGTGAGATATTTAATGGTGACTAATGGATTTTAAGATGTTTTTAAAGTCATGGAGGACCTATACATGTGATTTTTTCATATGGTTGTTTAAAAAAATCAATAGTATGCCTCAATTCTTCTTGGCAGTATTTTCTGGGTGTTAGCAAGACTTGGAGCGAGATAGAGAATGGCTTGGTTCAAGGTATGAGTTGGAGTTTCAGATGTTGTGTACCAATATGGGAATGAGAAATGATTCATTGAAGACATTTTTGATGTGTTTGAAGCATTGGTGATGGCTATTATTCATGGAGATGGTCATATGTGGTGAATGACTTATAAGGGCTATTGCATTAGGCCTAATTAAGATCTAAAGGAGGATTAAGCTTGCTTTGGGTTATGGATGACCTATGTAGATATTTTACCATTGATTTAACATGTAAGAGGATATTTTATAATGGTAAGACAAGTATGTGAATAATCTTGGCTGACCAAGATGGGTTAGATGAAAGAGAAGTATATATACTAGGTCTATTTGGCCTATTTGGTTGATGTGAGAGTGTGGGGATTCAAACGAAGAGAGGAGATCAGTCAAGGAGTAGAGATGATTCATTGAGGACCATCAAAGGGTGAAGATAATAAGTCATGTTTGACTGATCATGTTCATGAGCGAACAATTCATTAGACCTAACAGTCTAAAGTGTGACTTGGTTGAGTGAATAGGTTGTGAAGGGGATTGCAAGTGTTAGAGAAAGAGAAGGTCATCATTAGGTGTAGAAGACATCATATCAGTGGTGGACCTCAGATCAAAGGTGGTTTAGTGGGTGATTAATCACCTAGGGGGTTTTAGCCTCTTTGCTAGTTGAAGCTAGTTAAAGGTCTAGTTGGAGCTGGACTAAATTGAGGGGTGGATGCTCCTTGATCAGTTGATGTTGGTTGAAAGTCTCATGTTTGTGATATCATTATAGACTTTAGTCCATTGGTTTTCAGGCTTGAAAGTGGGTTTTCTTCCCCTAGAGGGGTTCCCACATAAACGATGTGTTCATGTGATGTATGCTCTTGTTCATGTTTTGATGTATAATCTTTCATGTTCGAGTTTAAGGAATTGAATAAGTATTTTTGACTATTGATTTACTGCCCCCTAGCCCCCCCTCCTCTCCTAATAGATACTCTAAAAAAAACTAAGCCATTTGATGGTCATTTAGATCTAACACTATCTTTCCCTCTTCAAGGAAATTCTATGGCACAACTTTTGATGCTTAGTGGACCTGGTCTTCAAGGAAAGAATACAATCCTAAATTTGGTTAACCAACCGGCTACCATGCCCCATACCACAAGCACTATTGTTGGAGGCACTAGAGGAGGACTAGGAAGAGGCACGAGAGGAAGTGGACTTCCTAATCAAGGGACTATAGTTGGAGGTTCCCAATATTCACCCATTCAAACACCTTAACTAATTACAATTTACTATGAGATGACATTACACTTACTTAAATACTAAGGGGTGGAGAATGTAGCTAAGCATGTCCATAAATATGAACTGATTTGGAGGGCATGAGGCATCATATCTTTTGAACATAAGGCCACATAATTTGTAAATAGAATGCATGCACACATGGTACCATAAGTTTGACCCTTAGCAAGTGGTGGTTGATTTTGATCAGCACAAAACAACCTTCCTTTAGGGGTTTGACATTCCTAAATTTGAGCAGTAGAGTATAGTAGCACTGAAGGACATAAAGTAAGGACTTATAGAGAGTTTACGTGAGTATGACATAAGGTTTAAGACCTTGTTTTCTAAACTATCCTTTAAAATTAATGTTGCCTAGTATGCACAATGGTTTGTGGGAGTACTCTTACTACCCTTTCAACAAACCTTGTCACAACGAACCTTCACTAGCTGACACGAGGCCTTGAAAGTTGCTCTCTATGCTGAAGTGGTCAAAAGCATTGATATCAGGATTAGTCACTTTATGGAGGCCTAGATAGCCTCAATGGCATCACAACTTGAGAAGTTGATGGGAAATAATGTGCGTAAGGCACACAGTGGTGTTTGATGTACTGACTATGACACTGAGGGACATACATGGAGTAACTACCTGTGTAAGAACATCCATGTGATACTTAAAAAACATGTGAAATATACCATGAGTAACATTATGTCCACTCTTATCCTATTTTATAGAAAGATATGCACACTAAGGTGTCTAAGTATTGTAATATTTGTGATGCCTAGACTCATGACGCTAATGACTGCTATTTGATCAATAATTAATACTGAAGATAATGGTGGATACCATGGATGAGGAAGAGGGAAAGGATGAGGAGATATTTCCCATCTAGAACCTATTACAAATGTGGGTCACCAGACTACTATCAACAAGATTGCCCAAATAACTTGACATGCACTTTCTATAAAAAGGACCACCTGATGGAAGAGTGTCCTGATCTATATACGGCTATCACCAAGGAGAAAAATGAAAAGGGAATCAATATGATTCAAATTGATAAACCACAATGGCATGAATGCCTGACTATCCCTATAGTTTAAAAAGAAAACATTACCACTCACAGTGGGGGATAGACCAGTCAATAACTAATCTGATTGAGAAGGTACACCAAGAGAACCATAAACTAGAAAGTACCTTAATGTTCAATATCAAAAGGATTTCCTCCAAGATATGATAGCACTCATATTAGAAATTCAAGGTGATATTTAGTTCCTCAAAGACAAGGACATAACTCAACATGATGTTCTTTAAAGGGAAGTTGAACCTCGACATATGGTGTGAGATTACTTCCAGGAACTATGTAAGTAAATACTAGATGAGGATATTATCCCACAACCCAATGATTGGCTAAGGAGTCAAGCCTAAATACCAAATGAAGCTCACCCTCACATCATTAGGGAAAGTGAATACCACTGCTTAAATGATGCTCGGTGACAGGACACTCCTAGTTCATCTACTTTCATAGAAGATATAGAAATATTGTTTAATGCTACCATCGATAGATGGGTAATTTGGGACATCAAAATAGATATCAGTGTGGAAGTTAATGTCCTCACCAAGGATGCTTGGCACAAAATGTATAGTCTAGTACTCTAGCCTTCACTTTATGTCTTATTCATGGTAAATAAGACTCATATGCACACTATCGAGGTCCTGAAGAATGCCATGGTTGACATACTTAGAGTACCATTCAAAATTGATTTTAAGGTTTTAGAGTTCGCTGAAGCTGATAATTACCTAGCTCTCCTAGGAAGACCTTGGTGCTATGAGAATCATGCAGACCTGAGCTTTAAAAATTACTACATTAGTTATGATAACACTGATCAGTGTGTCATAATCCCACTAGATCAAGCACACAGATCCCCTTATATAGAGCCTATCAATGTTGATGAATATGTCAACCAATTATATAATGTCACTGCTAGAAGTGATAAACAACATGATCTCACCCCAGATGGTGTTATTCGATGGATAGATAACTGGTATATTTTTAATACTAAAATCAATGCTTGTAACTGTTGGGCCCATGATAACTATGATCTCATTGGGAGAATGTGTAGCACTATCAATAGATGAGAAAACTTTCCATGCTAGCTTCCTAAACACCACAAGTTTGTTCGCCTTATTGGTTTAGCAATGAGAGGGCCACTAATAGGACCACTACTAGAAAGACTTTATGAAGCCCCATGATTCCAAGTACAAATGGAGGTACGTTATTTTGTCTAATCCCTTGAAGAATTCTATGACACTAAAAATAACCGGATGGGATCATTAGATCACCTTTTTGATGGCACCACCACAAGATGGTGGCATACCCATAAAGAGAACCTTTTATAGATTATATTATGACAATAAGGTTAGGGGAATAATTAGTTACAATGGTGTGCAAACACCTAAACCTCACATTGAAGTTTATGAGACAATATGGAAAAACAAGGAAACATACTTACCATAGTACCTATGGGTGCATGCATTCTATGTAAATTTATGCACATAAGCACATGCCTAATATATTCATAAAGAGCGACACATGGGACCTAGGTTCTAGTAGCTATTGAAGGAGATCATGACCTCAACACTCTCTTATTCATCACCAAGGATGGACTTGCGCTTCACTCTCGAGGCCATACGTGAAGCAGTTATCAGAGACCCAAGTCTCATGGAGGACCCCCTGAGGCATATCCATCAAAACCTTGAGGATCTTTTACACTTGTTAAATGTGCCTTCAACACATCAAGTTCCTATGCCTACATCTGTCCCTGATGAAGACTGACATGAAGAAATTCACTTGGGAAAGCAAAAGCTTATCTTATAAGTAGATGAAGGTGAATGATTTACTTCACTCAACCCCATAATTAACCATTTAGATGTTTCTACAAACATTAGTAAATGAATTGTTCAGGACACAAGTGATTAAATAAACAACCCCTTCCATGGGGCTATTCAGACTGTTCAACACAACATTAGCATAGAATAAGAACCAAAGATGGCCATAATTGGAAACTATTGGAATAACACAGAGATTATAAAAATCTTTGAGTTGCTAAAAGAATATCATGATGTTTTCCCAAGGAGCTATATCAAAATGAAGGGAGTCCACCCATCTTTACGAAAGATGCACATCAATTTAGTCAACGGTGTTCGACTAGTGAAAAAATGACCATACCAGATGAATCCTAATATCTGAGCATGCATTAAAGAGGAGATTGACAGTATGCTCCATGTTGGATTAATCACTCCCATTGTTGAATCCTAATGGGTCAGTCCCATGGTGATTAGTATTAATAAGGATGGATGCATCTGAATATATGTAGAATATCATGTGTGAAATGCATCTTGTGTGAAAGATCCCTTTTCAATGCCATTTATAGAGGAAATCCTTGGTATACTCATTTATAGATGGGTTCTCAGAGTACCATCAAGTCTAAATAGTTGAGGAAAACTAGCCTAATATAACCTTTTCCATAAAATGGGGATCATTTACCTATACTGTTATGCCCTTTGGGTTGCAAAATGTCCCAAAAATGTTTTCATGGATAGCAGTTGAAGCTTTCAAGGACTTCATTTACAAATTTATCAAAGTCTATTTAGATAATTGGACAGTATATGGTTTGGTTAAGGACCATTGTCCTAATCTCAGACTCATGCTTGAGCACTATTGTGTATTGTAAATCTCCTTAAACTTGAATAAGTGCATGTTCATAACACCTTTTGGTGTGCTCCTAGGGCATATTATTTGTAAGGAATGACTCCTAGTAGACCTAATGAAGGTATCTATGATTCTTCACCTTTTAGCACCCAAGATTCAATGTGAGGTGTGTGCTTTCTTGGGCCACACAGGTTATTATAGAAAGTTCATTCATGGTTATGCCAAGATTGTGATGCCCTTGAAAGAAATTTTAAAGTAGAATGAACAGTTCATATGGACTTGCTCTTGTAATGAAGCATTTAAAACTCTCAAGGAACAGTTGGACACTACTCCTATTTTGTAATTTCTCGATTAGACAAAGCCATTTCATGTCCATATTGATGCATCTGGCATGACAATTGGCATGATTCTTGCACAACTAGGTAAATGTCACTTAGATCACCTAATTTACTTTGACAGTAGGGGGCTAATACCAGTTGAATAAAACTATACCACTTTAGAGTGTGAAGCCTTGTCTATGGTCTATGCTTTGTAGAAGTTTAGATAGTACCTTATAGCCTCTCATTCTATTTTTTATACATATCATGAGGCTTTGAAGTACCTTATCAAAAAACTCATACTGTATGGATGGATCTGTCACTAGATTGTATTATTTTAAGAATTTTAGTTTTTAGTTATGGTGAAACCTAGAAAGGCCAACTATGGCCCTGATCACCTTTCCTAGATCAAGAATGGAGAAACACCACATGCCATAGAAGTTTATCTTCCTGATGTATAGATCATCTATGTAACATAGGGGCTTGAAGGACTGGAAGACATTGCAACATTCTTGACCACTGGTTCCATGCTTGAATCTCTCACATTTTAAGAAAAAAATAACTTGTGGTATGCATCGCACCCTTCCAGAGCATAGCAGGTGATCTTTACAAAATGGACTATGATGAAGCCCTTTGACGTTGTGTAATGAAACATGAGTGCCTTGAGGTAATTTATGAAGTTCATGAGGGTATTTTTGGAGGGCACCATGTTGGAGAAGCTACCATGCAAAAGGTTCTACTAGTTGGACTATGGTGGCCAACTATATTCCAAGATGTTAAAGCATATGTTAGGCAATGTGATATTTATCAACGCATAGGCAAACCTAATTGAAGAGATGTTATACCCTTACAACCCATCCCTTCTCAAGAACCCTTTGAAAAATGTGCTATTGATTTTATTGGTCCCATCATTCCAGTGGGATGATGAATAGGTTTATGATATTTTATTACAACAACTGATTACCTTATGTGCTAAGCTGAAACTGCACCAAAAAAGGATTGTACAACTACTACTATTGCCTAGTTCATTTGGGAGAACATAATAACTTGATTTGGGTGTCCCTTGAGTTTCACTAGTAATCATGGTTCACATTTTTTAAATGAGATAATTTGTATCTTGCCGGCCAAGTTCATGATCGCGCACCAAAAAACAACACCATATCACCCACAAGCTAATGGAACTACTGAGGCTTTCAATAAGATCATAGGTACCACTTTAACTAAAATTTATAATGTTGGCCACATTGATTGGGATGATAGGGTATCCATAGTACTATGGGCTTATCGAACCACATACAAGTGTGTAAATAAGAACATGCCATTTGATTTAACTTATTTGAGAATAATGGAGTTTTATTCCTATTTAGTTAAGGGTCTAGATTAATAAATCAGTACATAATATAGCAATAAATACAGTCTTAATTTATGCAACTATGTTTTTCACCTTTTTAAAAATAATAATAAATAAGAATAAATATAACTTAGCTTGAAAACAGACTGAGATGGCTGATATAGAGGTTGAAAATGACTATGCAAGATTGGGAAGGTATTGTAAACCTGAATTTAGATTTCATTGGGCAAAAGGATAGGAGTGCCAAAAAGTGTATGCTTTGGTGTTGTTGTTTGTTTCTACCATTGTTGTCCAAACTAATCAAAAAGACCTAAAACTTTATAAGTAGTTACATTGTGTCTATATGAGCATGCCTGTAAAAAATCAAGCACTAGTCATCGACAGAACTTGTTGTGGAGTTGATTTTGTCTTCAAACCCTAACCCTCCATCATGCTTGATAAAATGACATTTGAGTCACATGAGAAAGAGGGGTGTTAGTGTGGAATATGTATTAATCATGCAATCCACACCCCTTGTGTGGGCGCATTGCGTACATACCAATACTCCTAAGAGGGATCAAGCCATATGTAGTTCTCCCACCTAGTGTGCTTTATGTAATAGTGTGATGTGGATGCAAATGCCAAATTGATAGTCTTTGAGGTGATTAGAGACTGGTATAAGGATTTTATTAGGTTTGCAACTGTGTGTAAAGAATAGGGAAGTTTGGCCTTAGTGCTTTGTTTGTATTCTCGCTTGCTTTGTAAGTTTGGTCACCTTGTAAATAAGTTTTGAGTGGAATTTTATATGGAACAATTGGTCATGGGTCAGATGTATTCATGATAGGCTGACCTAATTAAGGATAAGGACCAAATTAAAATGACCGTTAGGGCTCAAAGTGCAAATGGACAAGACCGTCGAAAATGGGACACTTTTCTATGGGGCGCTATAGTCCAAATGGGGTGCTCTGGCCTATAGGTTCAGGACTTTGGGGACAAGATTAACATGGGAAATACTATTTGGTTGAGGTTGAATAATCATTCAAAAGTTACAGATGACTGGTAATGAGCAAAAATGTGTTTAGAAGGGTCGTAAGAGCATGTAAAAATGACCTATGGATGGGGTGTCACAAGCCCCACTCAAACTACCAATTTGGAAATTTTATATGACTAAATTTACCCCCCTTTTATTCTAGTGATGAAGAAAAACAAAATACTAGGATAAGGCAAAAATAGAAAACATACTTGAACTTACCTACAAGGGTGAAGCCCATGGGGATGTGTGATGTTAAATGTGCGTAGAGAGAGCACAATGTGAAGCATAAATCTGTAAGAGAAAATAAGGAGTAGATTAGTTCTTACTAGACATGTTATGTCTAAAATAAGAACGTACAAAGGTTGGTTAAAAGAGAAAGGAAGAGAAAATAATGAATACACCTCACCAAGTATGCAAACCAATACAAAACTTATTGTGATATTGAGTGATGTTGGGTATGTGATGTACCAAGATTAATATCATGAACGAAGCTGAGTGCTCAATTCTTCAAGGGTTTCTTAAGAATACAAAGGCTAGCCCTTTGGCTCCATCATTTCCCATTATGTAGTAAAGTTATGTGATCATGCATGTGTTAATCAATGTTTGGACTATGTGTCCAATCCCTCTGAATAGGTGGCTCAAGAATACAAAGGCTAGTTAGTCCTTTGGTTCCATTGTTGCCCACTAAGTGTGAACTATGAACTAATATTGGTATGAATGTGTGTCATATGATATGGCTCATGAAGCCCATGATTTCTCTATAATCCGATAATGTGGCATGGATAGAAGAATGTGTATTAAAAACTAGGCCAATTTTGCCCACTGCAAAAGGTGGAGATTAAGCTTGTATGAAAGCCACTCTGAAATTGAGAATTAGGCTTATATTAAAGCCACTCCAAAATGATGCCAACCATCTATAGATGGAATAAGGTACACAACTACTGAGAATACCTGGGTAATACAATGAACTAGAAAAAAAAGAAGGCAAATGTGCCACACACATTACCCCTAATCACTAGTGTCTGTAATATGGATTCTGATCTAGAAGTTGTACCAACTGCCCAATCTGAAACTGGAAGTGAGAGCCATCATGCCACACATGTTGCCCCCTATATCTGGATAATTTGAGTAAAACTATACTAAAACTACCCAATCTAAACTAGACTATAGCTAACAAAAGTGTAATTGACCTTACCTTTATGTCTATTTTTGAAAATTTTGGGTTTTTGACTATTTGGACAGGAGCACCGAAAAGTGGACACTTTGTTGTAGGGCACTGTAGTCTGAATGGGGTGCTCATCCTTTACTATTTTTGATGATTGTTATATGTTTATTCCTATTTTATGTTCTATTCTACATGTTTTGCATTTTGATTATTGTTCTGAGTGTTTTAAAAATTGATTTTGATCGGTAGATGGATCTGATCTCTATGACAAAACCCTATTTATTGCCCATCTTCTAAGGGTAGGAATGAAGACCCTATAATGACTGCCTTCATAATAAAGAGCCCTAAAAGTGTGTTATACAACAAAATACATGATATAACAATGATAATCCAAAAGATGTCTCAAGATATAGCATAGTTTGTATTGGAGATTGTTAGATCAATAGGGGTATGCCTAGATAGATTTTAAAACGTAATATCATGTGCAATATACTGAACTAAAACTAAAAATCTAGTTAGTTGTCAAGGAGGGATGTAGTATAATGTCCATCATGGCATCCAAGAAGGCAAGATAATGCATGATGTGGATCAACTAGAGTGCCAAGATCAATAAGGTTGTCATCTATCAAGCCCTATATCTTATGTCACAAACTGATGCATCTATTCATTATATGGCTTGGTACCCTGTGAAAATCATAGAATGCATTCTGATCATACCCACATGGAAGAGGTTTTGTCATATCAACTTCCTAAATAGGAGGGAGAGATAGGACATTACATTTCAATAACTGCTATAAGACTCCGGCTAGAGATATTGGTAGATTGGTAAAGGCTCATCGAGGAAGTGTTGATAAAACCACTCACCGAGGGGCCTCTAAAGCTGCATTAACTGTAGGTTGATTTTGATTTTGCTATCATTAACCTTCACTTTATATGGTACTTTGCTGTTACTCTTGTTTATTATTTCTTATATGCTTGTGTAATTGAGTTTTCCCATTGAAAGTAATTTGACTTCCCTTTCCTTTAGTGTATGACATAACTCAGTGAAGGAAGAAAACTTTTTGAACATTATTGAATCATGCAAAGCTGACAGAATACTCTATTTGAATAGATCTTGTAATTCTTGATCGGCCATGGGGCTAGTCATTTTAACCAAGATAATCTTATATCTAAGAACATAATCTATGATATGCTCATTTGACCTTTATTTCTGTTGTGTAACTTGGGCATAAAAAACCTTGTCACATATGTTAATGTTGAAATGAGCTAGGAACATGTTAGCTAAAGGATTGAATGCTTTGATCGATTGATTTGGTAGACTATAGAACCACTATAGAGCATAATCCTTTCAACTCTATGGAAATATCTTGTTTAGTAACCAATCATTTGGCATATAGTCCAAGCATGCTGCATGAAAATAGCTCAAGTGTGTCTCTGGATCACCCTTGCCATGATATAGAGTGAGTTTGGGTTGAACAAAACTTGGTGGCAAGGGTGTAGAAGTAATATGGTGTGCCAATAGTGTATGAAGTAGAGCAAAAGAGTTCAAATCTTGTGTTGGTCTAGAGGCACCTTGATCAAGATATAAAACCTTAGATTGAAGAAATTTAATCTCTTCAATAAGGGCAGCTACATCAAGAGGCAAAGATGTACTAGCCGTAACTAGTGGTGCCACATAGTAAGGTTGTGCTGCTATAAGGGATCACTGAGACATAGTTGCCCCTATAGTGTCATTTGCAACTGGTTATTCTGAAGGAATGGAAGACTCAACTTGCTTAGCCTTAATTTCCATGATAGATTGTAAGATAATGGCATGATCTTGGGGTTGTTACCTAAGCCTGTCTTTAAAACTTTGTACAATCAAATCTTTATTGATGACAACATCATCATCAACAATAGGTGTAAGTGGATCAGTAGTCCAATGTGGTGGAGCATGAACATTGGTGTGTGTATCATCATTGTTATTCTCATACTACTCATTTTTAGAATTATCATCATAGAAATTAGTGTAATCTGGATGTGTAGGATTTATAGTAGGAAACTAAGTTTGTTATTTATCCATGGTATATGGATGGGTTGGAAGAATCTGGGTGAATTCAGGAGGGTTGCCAATAAGTCTTTCACTTCATCTCAAAGGAAGAGATGCAAGGAGCTTAGGTGGCATAAGGAAAATAACTTGGAAAATGAAAGAGAAGATTAAATAAATGTAATCTAGGATTTGAAAAACAACAAACTAGAATATGCATTAAAAAGATACAAAGCTCACTAACATGTAAGGTGGTACCTCTAAAAGCATAAACACCTAGTATATTCTACTAGGGTTTGAAAAAAATGATTTTTTAAAATTATTATCATGAATTTTAAAATTTAAATGTGAAATTCTGGTTTATATATGCTGAAAAAATTTAAAAAAATATTGCTAAAATTAGCAAGGAATTTTTCCTAGGGTTTCTAGGGTTTTTATGCACAAACGAAGTAAGTCAGGTTCACCAAATGAACTAACTTATTTGGAAATAATAGAGTTTTATTCTTATTTTAGTTACGGGTCTGGATTAATAAATTAGTACATAATATAGCAATAAATATAGTCCTAATTAATGCAATTATTTGTCTTTTTCACCTTTCTAAAAATAGTAATAAATAAAAATAAATATAACTTAGATGGAAAATAGACTAAGATGGCTATTATAGAGGTTGAAAATGGCTATGTAAGACTAAGAAGGTGTCATAAACTTGAATCTGAATTTCATTGGGTGAAAGGATAGGAGCATCAAAAAATGAACGCTTTAGTGTCTGACATTATTGTTTGATCCTACTGCTATTGTCCAAACTGATCATAGAGACTTGAAACTTTTTGGTTAGTTGCATTGTGCCTATGTGAGTGTGCCAATAAATATTGAGCACTAGTCATCAATAGAACTTGCTATGGAGCTGATTTTGTCTTCAAACTCTAATCTTCCATCATGCTTGATAAAATGACATTTGAGTCACTTGAGAAAGAGGGGGGTTAGTGTGAAAGATGTACTCAACATACAATCCATACGCCTTGTGTGGGCACACCACCTACATACCAATAATCTGAAGAGGGATCAAGCCATATGTAGTCCTCCCACTTAGTGTGCTTTATGCAATAGTGTGATGTAGATACAAATGCCAAATTGATAGTGTTTGAGGTGGTTAAGGACTGGTATGAGGATTTGAGTAAGTTTGCAGTTGTGTTGGGTGACTGTATGCAAAGAATAGGAAAGTTTTCCTTAGTGATTTATTTGTATTCTTGCTTTCTTTGTAATTTTGGTCACCTCCATTGTAAATGAGTTTTGAGTGGGCTTTTATAAGGAACATTGGTCATGGGTCAAATGTATTCATGCTACACTGACTTAATTAAGGATAAGGACTAGATGAAAATCACTGTTGGGGCTCAAAGTGCAAATGGATAGGACCACCGAAAATGGGCTGCTCATATACTACAGGTTTAAGACCTAGGGGAATATGATTGGCATGGGGAATAATATGTAGCTGAGGTGGAATAATCATTCATAAGGTTCTAAATGACTACCAATGAGCAAAAAGGTGTCTAGAAGGGTCCCAAGAGCATGTAAAAAAGACCTATGGATGGGTGTCGTAAGGCACACTCAAACTACCAATTTAGACATTTTATATGACTACACCGTTCAACTTAGTGTATGGTAAGGAAGCAATGATTCGAGTAGAGCTCTTAGTACCATCCCTCTGTATCGTATATGTAGGACAATTAGAAGATAAGGCATCCTTGAAATCATACTTGGATACTTTAATGTAATTAGATGAGACCCAGTTCCTCGCTCATTAGACCCAAGATATAAAGAAATTCAAGTATAAGGCATGGCATGATTGCCATATCAAGAATAAAATATTTTCTCTAGGAATGAAAGTCTTGTTTTATGACTCTAAGTTTGTGTGACACTTACCATGGCCCCAGGTGAAAAATCTACCCAATGAAATATTGAGAGACATATTTTATCAATTGGTCACAACAAACATAATTATGTGTCCACATACTCAACCTTTTGGTGAAAATGATCTCAGACCTCCCTGGTACCGGACAGATGAATTGTGAGTATCATGGGATTCAAGGTCATTCACTTAATCAATGTGTGAGTTTCACACATGATGTCCAAATATTGATTGACCATGTGAATATCACGATTGAACGACAACCACACCAATCATTGCCTTCTAACACCCACCCATCTAAGTCAGTTAGTGCATCAATAACTCATTTTTAAATCCAATTTGACAAATGAATTATTGAGAGTAGAGATGCAACCCTTATAAAATAATTGAGCGCTGTATCTAGATTCCCATCTGACTTTCCTAAAGAATGATTGAATAATATTCTTCAGTAATAAAAAATACGTCCAATAATTGAGCTAGTCTTCGAACTAAAACAGATTCCATCATTGCCTATCCATACACAGTCATTAGAATATGTCATAATAAAGTATCCAAGTGTGTCCAAAAATGATATTTTAAAACCACATGTAAGCTAAGGCCAAGACAACTAATCAATCCTTGATGTTTTTTTTGAAACACATATTTGTGATGAGTTGACCTATGATAAATCACCCGTCGACCATTGCTATATCTCTTAGGAGACTCATTTTGACAAGCCAATCTTTGTGAAGATGCCTATTGACCATTTCCCTTTTGTTGAGGAGTCTCACTTTGACAAGATAGTCTTTGTTGAGTCACCCTTCAATCTGTCCCTTATCCTTGATGAGATTCCCTTTAATAAGACAGTCTCTATTGAGTCACTGTTTGACCATTTCCCTATCTTTGAGGAATGTCACTTTAACAAACCAAACTTTATTGAGTCCTTCTTAAATGGGCCTATTTTTGAATAACCCATTATTCAACCACAAGCCATTACTCATCCAATACCAAACATTCAACATAACATATTTATCACCACACTATAAGAAGAATAAACATTAAATTTAGGTTCTATTTTTGAACAAATATAAGATTTAGCATTGAAAGCAGAATTAATTCCAGTCTCAGTATCATATTTAGAGTCTCTTGAGTTAGACTTAAATTAAGAATTATGATACATTAGTGAATGTTACAACATTGTTTACACATTCTTTACAAATTAGTTTGAATATATTTGTGATCCTTCCATTGTTTCTGAGGATGTTTACTTTAGCATCGACACAAGTTCTCCTAGTATCTTCTGCAAGGATTGTGCTTCCTTTGCCCATTCTATTAACATTTCACTTACCATCAACACCAACTAGCCTAGCCATTATATTGACATTCCACCTCTCATAGGTGTTGATTAGGGCCAATAGAATCACAAATTATTGAACTACACCCATGGTGACATATGAGTTGCAGAATATTAGGGGGACAAAGACCACATCCATGTAGAAGAAGAATAATCTCCTAGTGAAACCATTTTGGAGGAACTAGGGGGTAATAAAATTCCAAACTCAACATCTTCTAGTGAAACCTTGTTTGAGGCACTAAAAGATAATCAAAGTCAAAAATCGATGTTCCTTAGTGAAACCTTCTCAGAGGCACTATGTGACAATCAAAATAAATTTATTGGTGAAAACATATTTGAGGTGCCAATAGCTGAACACAACAATTATTCATTCTTGATGAAGACATTATTGAAGATAACATCAGTATAGCTTCTAATATACAACATAAGCATATGGAAACATCTCTTAGGCCCAAACACTAGACAAATCTAGTGGTCCTATTGAGAACATATTCAGAAGTTTTCGGCCCCACCACAACCAAAATTATGTCAAATTCAAAATCAACAAAATTGTGTATGCCTGAAGATCCCTATCTTAATTTGTTGTCCAACCATTATATATTCCATTATGATCCATTTATTCATTCTAGACCTATATTACATTGCCAAATTAGACCTTTTATGCAATGCCTATCCTTATTTACCATCACTGGCCACACTTTCCTTCATACAAGGTATGAAGACATCTTGTATAGAAGTTTAGAGGAAACAAAATCAATGACCAACAAAGATCATACTAGCATCATTGAACATCAAATCAGCAACAAGTTATTGGTAGAGTTGTTTTTTAAAGGGGTGTGGGTTAGGCATGAAAAAGGCTAACATTATGCATTTCATATTCCTCTATTAAGTTGAGATGCTAAAAAATTAAAAACACACAATAATTCATTGTTTGCAAGTACCTTGTTACTTGGGGCGAACCCTATTAACATTGTATCCCATTACCCATACTCACAATATCCTATGCTAATCAAGATAAACATCTCCATATTAATAGAAATAATGAAACCGTACCATTTATTGTTCCTCCCATATCTTCCCTATTTGTCAAATTTGTTTGCCCTTCCATACCCACCTCTTTTTGACCTTAGTTCTGATCCATTGGTACTTCAGGAAACTTAAGTGATTGGATTCAGAGGATGTTTCAATAGTTGATTTAGTCATGTGATTCATTGAGCACATTTTTTCATAAAGAGAAAGTATCTTTAGGTAGTATGATATTGGTTTGGTAATTACATCCTTCATAGTTGTCACATTCTATTTCATTTCCTATGCTACTAATTCTAACCACATTTAGGAAAATTAGTATCATATACCCTATGCTATTAATTCCTATAACCTAGGAATAACCCATTTTAACCACATTATTGTATAATTATTTTATATAGCACCATTTAACTATTTGCAAACTTGTTATTACCTAGTCAAATCCTCCGATGTAAGGCATAACTACACTAAATTGAGGTCCTTCAAGACTATATAGGTAGTGCTCAATTTATATTGAGGTCAAATCAATCAACCCCTTTTCCCACATTCTCACCATTTTGTGAGGAATTTAAGTAACACTCTCACCATTTTACAAGCAACCTAAGCCACTCTCTCACCATTTTATGAGTTAGCCCAATCTTTATCTTATAATTATCCTTTGAGTTGAGATGTTTATAAAAATCTAAAAAGATGGATATAGACTAGAACATTTCTAAGCAAGCCTTCAACATTAGGCCATTCAAATTATATTTATGCCACTAAGGATGTGCATCTCCTAGTCGATAAGTATAACTGAATCATTTGCATGGCTCATGTCATGAACATTTTAATTTACCTATTCCATTTTCTGATAGTATTTCATCTCATTTTTTGGAAAACTACATTTGGCTTGAAATCTATGTTAGATCTTGTGTTTACAAGGCTATGTAGGCAATGCCCAATTAGCTAGTACATTTAGAGTCAACTCAGCTCATGTCAATGATTGATTTTATTCACCATTCTATTGGATCACTACTTACTATAGGTTTGTCTCCAAAACGATCTCACCATTTTTGAGTCATAAACCTTTCATTCTCTCATTTTTTTATGAGTTATTTATGCTCTCATCATTTTACGAGCTTATTCTCATTCTCATCCTTAGATGTAGCAACCATTATAAACCAAGTTCATTTATGAGTGCTCTTCTCTTGTCCTTTAGTGTGGTTTTAGCCTAAACCATGCTCTTTCTATTTCATGATTTTTTTTGTTTGACACTTTCATAATTATGAGTGTCACCTCCTCTTTACTCTACACTTTCACCATTTTACGAGCCCATTCCCACTTTCTTCTCTAAGATTTTTTTTTTCTTATCACCATTTTATTCTATCACATATCTTGGGAGAACTATATTTGGCCTGAATTTCATTTTGAACCTCGTGTCCATAAAACTATGTGGGTAGTGTCCACTTTCCTAGTGCATCTGGAGTCATCTCGACCACCCCTTCTTTATTCTTATATCCCCCCTGAATGTTCTAATAGTGTTGTTCCCTATAGCCTAAGGGAAACCTTTTGTGTCGAGCTTAACACTTATATTACACATGCACAAACAATTATATTAGTGTTTCTTTCATTTGTTTTAGATTAGTTTCATATTCATTTGCTTGTATTAGTTATTTGTTTCATGCACCTTAGAGTAATTTATTTATTACTTTATGATTTTTCCTTTTGCATGTTGTGTGTCTTAAAACAATTAGTTTACACTTGAGTCTTAATCATAACTTGGGCTTGATTTGTTTAATTTTTTAATTTAGATTTTGTTTTACCTCCCTTCCCCTCAGTTGCCATAGGATTATTACACTTTATTTACACTTGAGTCTTGATTACCCATATCTTGTATTTGAGTTGTGAATTTGTATTCATTCCTACACTTAGTTTATTGCATTATATTCACTTGGGATTTAATTGTTCATATCTTACACCTAAGTGATTTATATTTGCATTTAAATTAAGCTTTCTATGGTTGAGACACATATTGTCATTATAGTTATATATAACTATGATGCCTAATATCACAAGCTACGATAAAAAGCAGGTCAAAGGGTTATCAAACAATGCAATGGGCATTAATTATTGTTCACAACTAGCGTATCCCAAACACCACCCAAACATAGAGTAATAAAATCACAAATGAATAGTAATTATTGCTAAATAGGATGTGCATATTAGTACTATTAGGTAGCCCAAATTCATGCTTATCCTCTATACCATTTTATTGTTAATCCATGAGTATGGATTCATTAGTAAGCTCCTTTTACCAATTTTCTTTAACGGGGAAATTTTTTTAGACCTTCATTGATCATATCTGCCCGATTAGGGCAAAGTAGAATTATGTCACTCTTGCATCTACCCTACTAGGGCATTTTCACTATGCTAATGATTATAACTGACTTTAGGCAAATCATTATCTTGACCCATTTGTTCTACTGGGGTGAATCATTTTGCCACTGATTATAATCACCTTTGGGCAAATCAATATTTCCACTCTCATTACCTATAGATCATGTTATTAACTAAGTAAATGTGATTAAATGCTTAAGTGAAATTACCATGTTTAATTAGTGAATATCAATTTTTTAAAAAGGAAACCAAAAATGAGGTCATGATGATGTCATCATCCTCAAAGTCAAGGAATTGAAAATATCTACATAATAAGCCTTAAGTTCAGAAATGGTGAACCATGCTTAATAAATGGGATCTTTATCCCAAATATTAATTATTTATCCCCTCCCTAACCTAACCATGATTAAATCTAACCTAACCATAATTAGATTAAGGTTAGTTGGATAACCTATAAATACAAGTATCAAGGCAATTGTTTAATAAGCTTTCAAGCCAAAGTTATAATGTTAAAAGGTTGAGAGACAAAGCTTCTTTGTGTAGAGTTATAATGCTAAATTGTTAAGAGATAACTTCATTTTTTTAAAACCAAGCCAAGCTAAGCCAAAGGTAGAAAATGAGAGGTGCTACCCACAAGGAAATTACATTGACAAAAAGACTCCATTGGACATATAAGCCGAGCATTAACACACTCACATGCCAAGAAATGAGCTCATTTGATAAGGGAGGTAAAGGTGGTCTATTGTCTTTAGTTTCAAGTTGCATTTGTGCTTAAAATTATTATTGATCACCCAAATATGTAGGCAAGTAATTGCTTATTTCATAAATTTGTTTGATATTGGGGTTTTTCAATTCTACTAACAAGAGAAAGCTAACAATCTCCTTCATAATCCTATGCCACAAAGGATACCCATATAGAAGACCATCAACTGTAACCACTTGATTATCATGCATATACTTAAGCCATCTGTGCATGATGAATGGAATGGCTCTGAGCTATTCGACCCATGGCCTACCTAATAACATGTCAAATGTGCCTACACTAGGTACTAATAAAAATCTAGTGGCCACATGTGATGATCTAACCTATAGTGGAAGTACAATCTCCCCAATAGAGCTCTGAACATGGCCACTAAAACCAAAAATAACTGTGTCAATTGAAGAATTGTCCTGCTATGAGTAACCTAAATTATGTATAAGTGTGGTAGTGCACATGTTAATACTTAACCCATTATGAACCATAACACTTTGAATATGATGATAATCAATGTAGGCTCGTATATAGAGTGCATATAAATCTGAATCATCATCAACAATCTCTTGCTTTGAGAAAGTGATGAGTGGTCTAGCTAGCACTATAGTATGATACACACCAATTATATTATGTATGGTGTGTGCATCCTCTATAGTAGTGTGATAGGATGTTAGTCGTGGATGTGCTTGATACATATATTGAACACTTGAAATGCCTCCTACCTCATTAGCTATATATTTTGGAAACATATTGAAAAATATTTTCAAATCCTTAGCTTCCATTGGTTAAACTTTAGGTGCATTTTTAGGTGTTCCCACATCAATGTATCAAATCTTATATCTTATCTTTCAAGATGATGCAATGTTTGTAGTATGCCCTAGTTTCTTATGATAGTCCTACAATGCATTGGAATCATAGTTATTTAGAAGAGGCCTTATCATATCAACCTCTTTGATGGGATTGAGAAATATTACATTGCATTCTAAGAGCTATTTTAAAACACGTGCAAGGGATTTTGAAAGATTTATGAAAAATCTCTATGGAGGAGTTGATAAAACCAAGCGAGGAGGTGGCTCTAAATATGCATTAACTATGCCCTTTTGATCACTCTTGTTGTCAGTGTCCCTTAGATTTTATGGAAGGTTATTATAACTCTTAGTAAATTAATCTAATTCATTTGTGTATTATAATTTCACCATAAAGAGAGGCTTGACTTCCCTTTCTTTCACGTGTGGCATAAATCTATGAGTTTTAGAAACTCATTGAACAAGATAGCTTCATGTAATGCTGGTAGTAAACTTTGTTTGAATATGTCTTTTAGCTCTCTATCTGCCATGGGACCCATATAATTTCATATCTCAAGGCATGGTATACAATAGGCTCATTGGATTTTTTATTAAGTTGTGCCACTTGAGCATATGAGATCCTATCACTGATGTTGATTGAAAAGTGTGCCAAAAACATATTTGCCAATGGATTGAATGTAGTGATAGATTGATTTTTAAGATCATAAAACCACTGTAAGGTGTAGTCCTTTAGACTGCATGGGAATAACTTAGTAAGGAGCCAATCATTAGACATATAGTCCAAACATGTTACATGTAAAGCTCATAAATGGTGATCTAGGTCACCCTTACCATCATACAATGTAATTTTAAGTGCCATAAATATAGATGGCAAAGGGGTTGTTGTTATGTGTTGTGCCAAAGGTGTATGTAAAATAACATGAGAATCCAAGGCATGTGATGGCTTAGTATCACCCTGCTCAAGATGTATCACCTTAGCCTATAGATAATGAATATAATACATAAGGGATTGTACATTTGGAGAGGAGGAACTAACTATAGCAGTTGTTACTATTGT